>VZUI01006638.1:0-30683 GCA_013401135.1 Cettia cetti | reverse complement strand
CCTCCCCCCCCCCGACTCCTTGAAGCAGTTACAAACAATATAAGAAATCAACCCTATAAAATAACACTACAGTTGTAATATATTAATTTATATACCTGCTTATTTAATGGCCTGAATAAGCAGTCTCTCCAGGTTACCAAGGCAAGCTAGAAGTAAAAGAATGGAGAAGAAAAATGGAATAAAGAAAATATTTACATATACACATATGCATGAAGGGTAACACCCTTTAAGGAAAGTTGATGTAGTATGCTAACTAATCAGAACTTCTAAAACTGTATTTTGGCACACACATTTCTCAAGCAAAGGGATTGTTCCATATTAAAATTACAACCGGCTTTACCACTAACTTTACTAAGTTGTTCCTTCTTCTACCAGGGGATCCACTGCCAACTCTGGAAACTAACAAAACCCGCTTTGAGTTACTTTGGAAACGTACAGCTTTTTTTGTTGGCAGTTTCCAAGCTGACATAGTCCCTTAGCATCAGGCTACTAAAGTTAAGAGGAAGGGAACGAAGGATACCAACTGTTCTTCTACCATATGCAAAATTATTTTAGTGAAGTAGGAAAATAGCACAGCACTTCCCTAATGCTTCACCAGTAAAGACAGTAATTATCCTTTATTTTAAAAAAGCCCTTTTAGTTATCTGAGATACAGAAGTTCTGTTAAGCTCTTATTTATGTTGCTTCACATTAAAAAAAAATTATCAACATCACATATTAATCTTTCAGAACTGTACCAAAATAACTTAAACTACAAACCAGATGTTGTCTGAATCTTAGCAGCTTGGATGCTAAAAAATTTTTAGAAATGTATTGAAGTCACCAGAAAAAAAATACTATTTACAGCTTCATTTGGTGTCTGAAATGCTTGGCTGAATTCTAAGTGGGATGACAAGGCCACACTCAGGCACAGAGATAACACTAAGCAGCAAATATTCAGAAACGGACAACCCTCAATAGTCTACAACTGGAAATCCCAATACATATAAGGCAAATTTAACATCCCACAGACTTAGACCTTGGAATTTTGACAAATATACTGGGGTAGGAGTAGGGAAAGGAAGGAGAATGCCACTTTGCCCACTTCAAAATTTCTATGAGCCTCCTACAAGATTCAAGGAGTGATCTGCAGGATGATAATGCAACCACGTCAGATGGAATGGACAAATCACTCACTTCAAAAAGCTACTTACTGAATAAATTTCATATATTCCTTTACGACCTTCATCGCACTCACGACGAACCCAATGTCGATTGAGGTAGGCACATATCCCATTCAATACTTTGCTTGAAAACCTATAATCTTCCCACTGTTGAGTGTAGAATTTCAGCACACTCTCATCCATCAAATCTTCACCATCCTGAAATCACAAGTTTGCTAGTACTGTTGTGCAATTTTAAGGTACAACCAAGACATATCAGGGTATACAAACTAACTGTGTACTAAATCTACATCATGCAATGTATTTACAGGTAACATACTGCTAACACATTTAGTTTTACATTAATAAAGAACAAAGCCAGTATGAGAATTTGAAATTAAAAGGGTAGGGAAAAAATGCACAGCACAGATAGAGCTCCAGAAACATTCAAGTCCCTCGAGACAAGATTCAGCTCTATTAGTAGTTTATTTATTAAACTGAAATAAAGGCTACTGTAAGGCATTTTCAACATGATAGGCATCCATTTTTTCAGCATTCCTAATATGCTGGTTAATTGCTTGGAAAGTCTAGCTGCTCTTGCTCAAGTACAGGACAGCTTAAGATGCCATGTAATATCACTTCTATAAAACACAGGGATGTTGCTCATCTTCAAGAGGAAAAGCAGCTCACAGGTACAAGCTTAGGGACTGTGTCTGAGGTAAAGCCAACAAAATATTCTAACGGCTATGGACACAAAAGCACATTTTAATATTCAGTTTACTTTCAGTGGTTGCATATACCTCTAGGCCTGTTGACACAGCTTTTCTTCTCAATGTTACTTTTCTTCTCTTATGTTACTACAAGTGCAGATCTATCTCATACCCCATCTTACCTTAAGGAGATTTGTCAAGTAGTTCTTCAGAAATTCTTTTAGCCGTTTGTACAATTCCAAGCCAACAAACTGAGCACCTCCAGGTGTCTGGCCCTTTTTCGATTTAGAAGGAGGTACTCCAGCTCCCCGTGCTTGATTAGACTGGTGTACACTGGTACAGTAGTTATAAACATGACTGACAGCAAAGTTAAGGAATACATTTGCCATCATAAGACATTAAAAATACAATGAAAAACAATGTTAATTTCAATAGTAATGTTAATTTCAATAAGCTAATATTTATACAACTGTGAGTGACTTAAACATAATACACTACAAGATGCACTAGCTGACATCAAATCAAACCACAGCTAAGAAAACTGAGTAATTTTCAGCAGAATTATCTGCAGCCAAATTGTGTCAGACTGCAAGTACTGACCCCAACATTAAATTTATTTAATGCTTCCTTAACAAGACCACCAAGAAAACAAAGCAGTGGAATTTGCTGATAAGGTTATTTAAATGGAATTTATCTGATCTATTATATTGGTCTTCTACAAATACATAAGCTTTCACTTCAACTGAAAGAAATTTCAATACTAGCCTCAAGCAACATTCTGTGGTTGAAAACACAAGACAGTACTTTTGCATTCTTTCAAACACCATCCTCTATAAAAGATCTGGCCATCCAGCACCTCAATGTCTCTCCTGTGGAGAGGGGCCCAGAACCGAGCACAGGATTCAAGGTGCGGCCTCACCAGTGCAGAGTACAGGGGGACAATCACTGCCCTGGTCCTGCTGGCCACACTATTGCTGATACAGGCCAGGATGTCATTGGCCCTCTTGGCCATTTGGGCACACAATGGCTCATGTTTAGACAGCTGTTAGAGCAGCATGCCCAGATCCTTTTCCAATGGGGCAGCTTTCCAGCCACTCTTCCCCCAGTCTGCAGCACTGCCTGGGGTTGTGGTTGAAGTGCAGGACCCAGCACTTCACCTTGCTGAACCTCATACCTCGGGCTTCAGCCCACTGCTCCTGCTTCTTTGGACCCCTCTGCAGAGCCTACCCACACTCCAGCAGATCAGCACTCTCACCCAACACGGTGTCCTCTGCAAAATCACTGAGGGTGCACTTGATCCCCTGGTCTCAGCCATTGCTGAAGAGATTAAACAGAACTGGCTCTGGCACTGAGTCCTTGGGAAGAAGGCTTGTGACTGGCTGTCTGCTTGCTGAATGCATGCATTCATACAGATGCACTTGGTAGGGCTGTTGATACCACCACCTTTTCTTTTGGCTAGAAGCCCTAATTCCTATGTGACCAGGCAATTCTGTGGTTTCTAACACCGTGACCCCTTTTTCTTTGCTGCTGCATGGATCTCCATCACCTACTTCCACTGAGGTATCAGGCTGAAGGATCTCACTAGCACATCATCCCTCAAACACTGGCATGCTGCCCCCTGGTTTTATCCCTTTTCAAATCTAGTTTAAAGCTCTCTCTAGAAGACCTGGTAACTCTGGTACCTACAAAGATACTTTTTGAGACAGGTGTACCATGTCTGTCACCAGCAGGCCTGGTGTATAAACCTAGGCCCGATTAAAGAAAAAAAAAAAGAAAAATATTCTGCCACTGACACCAGACTCAGAGCCAAATATCGATCTGCCAGCTCTTCCTGTTTCTTCCTTCATCATTCCTTGCAACTGGAAGAAGAGAAGTGAAAACTACTTCAGTTTCTCATCTCTTAACCAATCATCGCAAGTCCTTGAGGTGTCTCTTGATCACCTTTAGTGTTCTTGTTGCAACTTCACTGTTGTCAACCTGAAAACTCTGAGAACTGTCCCAGGGTAGGAAGCTTGTTCTTTTCATCTTAAACGAGGTACCAGAGAGGTAGCAGACAACTCTAGCTAAAGTGGCAGCATTATTTTTTCCTTTATATTACTACAGCCTGGAAGACTTGCTGTAACTGTTAATGTAACATTTCAAGAGCATATTCTGTTTTCTGATCTAAAAAACTCAAATATTCAGAATTCTTTTAAAGTAGTAAGTAGAAGTCACATTGCCCCAAACGCTTCAGAAGGCATCCTTAAAGAAGCTGCATTCCATGAGCAAGAAAAACAAACTAGCTAGGTACCATCCAAATTGAACTTGATGAGGACTCAGATCTGACAACAAGAATCACCCTAATGACTCACACAAACATCAATCAGCCAACAGGAATAAAGCTACTGAGCACTCACTCTTCTACAGACAGTCCAAGGACAGGCTTATTGAGTCACATCCCTTGTAAGAAAACACTCTCTTAACCAATACAGAAGGTTTAATTTGGCTTCGTGTTTTCACCGAATCACAAGATTGGAAGAGACCTTCAAGATCATCAAGTCCAACCCAGCCCTAACACCCCAACTAAACCATGGAACAGAGTGCCACATCCAGTCTTTTTTAAAACACATCCAGGGATGGTGACTCCTCCAGCTCCCCAGGCAGACCATTCCAGTACTTTATCACTCAACACAAGTGGACCCAGCTTTACCAGTAGAGAGGTTTCCTCCACAGCACACCATGAACTAGGAAATTGATATATTGCAGACACTTGACTTTTATCTTTCCCTTCACAAAGTCCAGCACAATAAAATGGGAAGACATCAGCACAAATAAATACCAAGAGAATTATAAACCACAAATATATGATGCATTACAGTCATTATAAACAGATTTGCTTCTACGTAGTAAAGCTCAAGAAGAAAATTGTCTCCAAATATCCAGTTAACTTCCTTGTAATTAATTTTATAAAACACTTCATAGTCAAAACATACCCTTAAACTAGATTTAATGATCAGAGTATCCTGCATGCCACCAGGAGCAAGGCTCAGGGTCTTCACATAAAACTGCAAGGAAAGCCTACTCACAGTCTATATTTACACGCTTGTTCAGAAAGTCACTGCATTCTGTGCAAAGAAGTAATGCTCTTCACCAAAGATGAACCCTTTTTGAAAATACAGTGTACATTTATTTCTAATCTGTTACCTCATCCAGATGCCAAATAACTAAATATCCCATGATGTCAACCAGTAACATAAAACCTTCATTTGTATTGAATTGAAGCAATTGAACTTTTAATCAGCCTCTTATCTCTATCAGCCATTGATTTCCTGGACATTAATGATTTCTTCTACCTCCTAGTCATTTGTTTATTCAAATTGCCTGGCACTGTTGCTACTTTTACTATCTACACTTTGATTTCAGAATTCCCTGTTCAGGTGAAGAACACCACACAGCACAACCATTTTTTCCTCTAGATATGCAACTAACTTTCTTGCCACAAACAAGAAAAGCAGGTTTACCCTACAGGGTAATTTTAAAATAGCTAATATATAATTTTCTCTAAATTGTTTATAGAAAACCTCTCCATCATGATACTAGGAATTTAGGACAGATTCATAAATACCCCCTTGACAGTCTTGCCTACTTTTTCCCCTAACTCTTATCCCAAATGGCTTTGAGCAAGCCTGAAAATATGAAGATTGTCCAGATGAAGGCTAATTCTTGCAGTTTTGAGAGTACTGCCTGACAAAAACATTCTATTCATCTCTACAAACACAACAGCCTTCAGAAAAATAAAAGGCCAAGATTAGAAGACATAAGCCTTTTTCTTATTCCATACATTTTACATTAAACCCAGGATTCCTTGTAGAGTAAACAGAGACAGACCTTTTGTCCACGTCTGACAGTAATCACCTCAGAGCTGCAACAAAAGTAATTCCAGTAATGCTCATCTTTACCTTTTATTCTGGCCTGAGATTTGGTAGCCAAAGGGTCCAGGACAGCATTTTTTAAGGGTTCTAGTTTTGTTGTTCCATACAAGTCAAAGTGAAGTTAGTTTGCCCATGCAGAAGGCAGTTTGCAAGTGTATCACTTTGACATATTCTACATCAAGCACGCTCCCTCACACTTTGTTTACAATCTGTCCCTCCATCTGCTAGAGCCACTGACAGAAAGACTGACATACTCAAAACAAAATTAGATTTGCGCTGCTTACAGCAAAGTGTATGTCAGTCCATCTGAGAATCACAAGGGGAATGCTATGAAAAGAATTGTTAGCTGCAGAAAGCAAAACAAATCCCTCAATGCTTTGTATACTGGGAGCTATATACATATGCAAACAGCTACCAGGAAACATTTTTGGAGGCGTTTGCACAATTCTGCACAGCAATTTGCATACCACAACAAGCAGAGAAATAAATTCATCAATAGAAAAGTCTGAACCACAGTGAAGTTGTGCTGATCCCCAAGCTTTGGGCTGCTGAACTTCAGATTTGGCCCAGCAGACAAACCATCTACTGGAGGAACAGATCAAGATCAGTCTCCTCTAACACCTACACCTTTCCTACAGCGAAGGAGAAATTTAATTTACTTGTCTAAAATAAATTTGAGGTAGAAAACTGCAAGAAAGTTTATAAAATAATTCAGCATTGTGCTGTTCAAGATGAAAAATCCTTTTAAGAACTTTATTCTTCACCAAAAGTCTTCAAAACAAAAAATTGCCAAAGAAAAGTTAATCTTATCACCTCTATTATCAGTATAATTTACACTACTTTTGACAGCTTTGGCTCAGTTTCTAAAGATGGGCAACAGAAAAAAAAATTCCTGTGCTGCCACACCCTTATGGATTTAAGGCCTTGTATAAGATCACTTTCACTGAAGGAAACGGTCCTAACATACAATCCAGGTGGCGAGCTTACTTGCCACCTGGTTTCCAGTAGCATGGGAGTTCATGCAGGCAGTCAGTCATGTGGATTGGGAAGCAACCAACACTACAAGCAACTGTGGTCCCTCCCCCAGACCCTTTGGTGAGCAGATTGGACTTCTGTGGCCACACTGGGGAAGTGAAACAGGCTCTTTCAGCAGCACTGCATACATTTTTTGAGCAAGTATGTCAACAAAACACAAGCTTGAGCATGCCATGGTCAACTCTAATCTACCCTCTGCCCTCAAAAAGTACCAAAGTACTCCATACAGGTTTCTTCCTCTGGAAGCAACTGCAAACCTAAGTTATACAAGAAAAAGTTTTGTAACTCAACACAACAAGAAAGCACTCAGACTCTACACTGATGTGTATAAATCAGTTTCGCATAAGTCTTTAAATTTTATGAGAAAACAGTTCTGCTGAGGTATAACTGATTCACCTTTCAGCAGCACAGCCAGGTCCTCAAAGTTCTTCCATTTTGCTACAAAAATTAACATAATTGGAAGAAGTCTGCGTGAGGAACAGCTATGTAAAATTAAAGGAACTGAAAGGGAAGCAGAATTAACACAACACAGCAGAAAACTGAAGTGCAGAGATGCCCACAACAACACAAGCCGAACAACTGTCCAATCACAATTTCTCTCTCATTACTTCTAGTCTTTTTAGTATAAAGATCAGTTTTAGGAATAAATTTGCTATTTCACAGATCTTAAGCAGTAATTAACTTCATGCTCAGTAGCTGGCCTACAGGACTAAACTGAGATTAGTTCCACTTTTGTCAAAAATCTGTATTTTTCTAGATTAGACCGAAGGCATTCAAGAACATCATACACAGAGATACCGCAAATACTGATAGGAAAATTGCTGGGGAAGCTTATAGAAGCTTTGTATTATTGTAGAACCACTTCTAATACAAACAACACAGCTTATTATATTTACTACAGAATAGCTTTACATATTTTCTTCAAAATTAAAGCCATTCAAGCCCTGTTGAAATCCAAAAGACTAGGCTGGATTACCCCAGACATAAGAGCAGCTGCTAAGAAGAGTGGACATGCCTACATGACTTTAATGTTTTGTGAGTCAATGGGATGAAGGAATTTTGCATGAGTTTTTGAAATTATAAGGTTGTCAAAAACCAATCACTTTTCAGAACAAACACTTTGAGCACTCAATTTAGCTTTATGAGGAGCAGCAGTAAAACAAACACTCCAGAAAACCTTCATTCTTTTATGGGAGGTATCAGCAAGATTTTATGTATGTTCAGTTCATCATCCAGTAAGTAAGGGTTACTCCCACAAAGCAATTCAGAGAAGACAAACAAAATTAAGATCTTGTACCCAACCCCACACATTCACCACTTGTGCCAAAAACCCATTAAGTTTTAATTGATACATTTAAGTCTTTAGATATGATACAACTACTCTGCTAAACCACTCAATTTTAGACAAACATTTTAGTCAGGGAAGGACAGAGGCAAGAGATTGAGGAGCTATTACAGCATCAATCATGCAGCTGCTATGAAAATCCAGGCATAACTCAGCTCAAACATGTTTCTACAAGTCTGACATCAGAGACACTTTCAGCAAAAGCCAGCTGAAGACTAATAGATAACTTCTTGTTTCCCTCTCCATGGCATAAACTCAAAAGAGAAGCACTAAGTTACAAGCAAAACACAAAATTTCAAAGCCAAATGCATAAAGTGTACAGTCTTTATGACAGGGAGTCTAAGAACCTCCATAACTGAGGTTGCTTTTAAATTTCTTTCTTTGCATTGACAGAGGCTGGTTCTGAACAGAATTATTATTGGTTACTGTAAAAAACAAGTAGAACAGCAAGCAATCATTGTGGAAGAGTGCATAAAGGAAATAATTGCAAAAATATATTCTGCCCTTCTTTCAAACTGAAGATGCAATCTTTGTAAATACACACAAATGTGTACAATTATACGTATCTTTTAACACAGGTGTATTATGTACCCTTCAAACGTCAGCAAATACATTTACTTCAATCTTCATGTTTCACACAAGGACTAACTGGAACATGAGAAGTCCTATGAAATAGGATATTGAATATATGCAGGACTAATACTAGCAGACAGAAGAGGCTGCCGTGATGTATCCAAAGTGACCTTAAACAATTTGACATTGAAGAGAAAGAATGGCTTAGAGTGACAGAATCTTAAGAGAAAGTGGAACAATGTCTGAGATGTAAATAAAAAGTGCATGCTCTAACACCTCAGTATCTTTTCTGAATAGAATCTGTTCAGAAAGGAAAAACAAGAACATACCGTGCTGCCTGGCAACAACAGATTCATGTGATTAGAAAAATAAAATATTTTCACAGTTTCAATGTGCATCTGGTGATCTAAAATCCTACTAAAATACAGGAATTCAACAAGCAAAAATATAGCAACAGAAGCAACCACAAAAGACCTGGGCAAATGGAAGCCACGAAAAGGGCTTCATGTTTTTGCTTGGTCAACATATACTGGTGCTGAACCTACTCACAGAAAAAAAGAAAGAAATATATTTACACTTTCTATTTTATGAACAGTCAGATTATCCCAACTCATTTGATATTTTTAAAGTGTAAGCATACTACATTAATTATTTAATGTTCAACACAGTATTTTCCTGTATCACTTACTAACATGTGAGAAAAAAAGCACCTGTTTTATAAAATTACAGTAAAAATTTTATAAAATTACAGTAATCTTTTCTGATATACAATTACTTGCATTTGATCCAAAGCATATTTAGTAGCCACCACTTTGTTAAAATAAGTGAACAAAACTGAACCACAATAAGCAAGGATTTTTCATAAAATAATGAAATCCTTGACAAACTTCAAGCAATTATTTCGAAAATATTTGCTAATGATGGCTAATAATGAAATAATATAAGAAACACATTTGTAATCCAATTAACTGGTGTAAGACTTGAGCAAATTTTAAGTCATAATAAAGTCAGTTATTTTCTTAAAATTTCCATGTAAGACATATATAATAATGATGCAAATCAACTACTCAAATGTATTCTAGGAACCTGTTGAAATCAACAGTGTAATTTTTATGTATATAACATTTGAAAGTCTTTGAAAGCCAATCTCCATTCTGGACGTGACCATTTATATCTTAGTTCAACAATGACATCATACCTTCTACAATATTATAAACTCCTCTTATCAATGAAAACATTTTAAGACAGCCTCATGCAGATATAAATCTTAGTTGCTATAAATTAATAGCAATTGGGATCTTTAAACTCGTCTTATCTTTCTCAAATTTTCTTTAAATCTTAAACTTGGACAAAAAGACTAATCTGCTCTGTATAGGCATAAATTAACTCCACTGTTTAAAACAATCCATAAAATGCTTCTCAGGTTGTGTTTTGTAAATCAGAGCACTGAAAGCATAAGATAATGTCACAATTTTGGCATTTCAAATGAACAGTGCACACATACAACAGAGAAGTACACCACTAATCTTTCCATTCACCAATGCTATCTGAAAACTGATGTGTGCTTCGAGGAAAAAAGTAAATATTTCAGGGAAGTTACTCAGCTCTCAGTCTAAGTCACTGTGAAAAATCACAGCATTTTGATACAGTGTGGCAAAGTTTTCTGACATTTAATACTTGACCTGAGAATCTTAAGATACATAAAATAAGAAAAGTAACAAAACCCTTTCACTCTCTCCATTGAGTTCCAATACAAATGTTGAGCAAATCCCAATTCATCCTCTCATACCATGAGGTCTCAGGAAAACAAATCACAGCCTCACCATACAATTAGTTTGATAAATGGACATCAATTTCTGCCAAAAGAGAAGAAAATAGCACAAGATGTATGAATATTTTATCACTGTCAAATGGAGTTAAGAAGAGGTGGCTATAAAGACAAGTAGCCTACAGCAATATAAATAAGTTGAGTAAGAATAATTCCAGTAAACCAAGTAATAGGTTTTCAACCAACAATTCAAAACAGAAAGTCAAAACTTGCTACACAAAAGTACCGATCTCTCTTGAATGAACTAATTGAGGTTTCCCCCCAAACAGACTAAATGCCACCAGGAGATGTTCTCTATACATATACCACTAACACTGGCTTTTACAAGTGGGTCCTGTGGACCTTAGTTTCCAAACTAATAATCCGTAAATGGAAAACAGGGTGCACAGGCCCTTCCCCTCACAGTATTAGTAATGCTGTTAGGTCTATTGTTCCTAGAAATCTAGTTAATTTTATTGACTATTTCTGTTTTTGGAAATCTTGGCATGTAATTCTGAGTTAGCTTGTAATACTGGTTGCCAGACGATGTTACTGTTGTAGGAATGACTAGGCTCTTCAGTACTAGAAATTACATTATATCTGGGTAGGAACAGAAAAACATAGATTTCATTTTCAACAATGTCACATGTGGGGGGAAAAATTGAAACACCAAAACAACAAACCACACAAGAAGGAAATGCATGATCATCTGATCTCACAACAAAGGTACCTTACAATAAAAAGCACAAATAAATCTAAGTTACAAGAAGCATGGATGAGGAACTTGGTAACCACCATTCAGAAACTAAATTTTTTGCTCACCTCTTCAGTATTCTCAGATCTAGAAAACTCCTGGAATAATCAACTTGTTTCTGCTCCCACTGAAATGAAGGGGAAAAACCCCACCTTAAGCACAGGCTCCAGCCTGTACTCAAGAGACTGAATTAGTGTTACACAAAAAGAGAATCTCTGAACAAAGAAAATGAGTGCAGGTGTGACAGAGGTCAGAACTGCTTGAATTGTGTAACTATTCTAATTCTTTTCCAGACAGAGTTGACCAAGGCACAAGAAAGTCTTCTACATCTTCAATTTCGATTGAAAAATTGATAGCAGATACAGGACTGAAGGTAGGTTTCCTTGTATGCATGTTTCCCCTCTTACAAATTAGAGGGATGAAATGAAATCTACTTCAGGAGCAATATCCTGAAAAGAAAAAAAAAAAAAAGGGGGTGGGTGGGGAAAGAGAGAAAGAGGACAAAAGAGGATGAGGAAAGACTAAACTGTCAATTGTCAAGACATTCTTGTAAGTAGGGCTGATCTTCAGACCAATTACAGCTGCAGCTGAAACTCATCTGCAGCTGTTCTGCTTTCCAAACTAAGCTGGTTGATAAGCAAAGCTTCCTGAAATAGAAGTCCACCAGACTACAAGATTTGCTGTACACAAAGACTGAGAAATATGTCACAGTTACTGCTTTGAAAGGGGTGTAACCTTTTAAGAACAACTTTTGAACACATGTACTTGGTATAGGATGCAAAATGCATTGCTATCTTCACAGCAGATTAAATACTCAGCCTAACCAGTATCAAATATTCTGTTATTGTACTATTATATTAATCCAAGTTGACCCCCAAAATTACCCCCTGAATAAATTCACTTACGAAATTAACAAAAACAGTCCTTATTTTTGAACCAACAACTCCTTGAAGCAGAAGCAAGGAGGAAATGAGTAACTAATAAACAGCATATCCCTTTTACAGCTTCTTTCAGAGCATCTTTGAGAACATCAGGAGAGGAAAAAAGCCAGTGTTTTACCATTACCACTGTGGGGTACTTACAGTATTTAGTCTTCAGCTGCCCCGTTTAACAGACCTCACCAACAGGAATATATTAAAGCCACTGAGAAGAAAAAACTCTCAGTGGTTCTACTACATATGTCAAATTTCTATCAGACATTCAACTTTTACAGACCTGTTTCACTGAGTCAAAACCAATGTCAAACCTAGTGCTGCAAGAAACCATTAATTTTAAATCTTAGGAAAAGTTCTGATTCTAAACAAATGTAATTTCTTCTTCCCAGCACTATTAAAGAAATAACCTAGAAACACTCAGCAGGCTACTAAGGGCTTTTCCCACCATGCCCTGGAGCATGGATTCTGCAGGCACAGATAGAAAAGATTACATGTTGATGCTAAGATTACATGTACAGAACAACTTTTCTACCTCCTTAGAAAGTCCAGGGAGCTACAGAATTGACTGGTTTATAGCCTTCAAGCTCCTCTCTCTTTTATAAAAGCTCTGTCCTTTCAAAAAAATTAATACAGAGTAAAATTTTATATGCTGCAATTCCAAATCAGTGCCAGCAACAGCTATAGACATTAGTTCAGAATAACAACATCATTAAAAACCACAACTCTAAATACTGATAGAGAAAAACAGCAGAACTACTTTACGATGGGAAATGTATTCAGTCATCATTTCTATCATATGTACAGCAAAGGGTGTAGACCACCACCTTAAGCAGTGCTGACTTCACCGAGCAGTACAAGGTTACAAGAGGCAAGGTAGAACAAAGACGCAAAATAAAGGTCACCGAATCCATTTACATGCCATCTAATAGGCGAAATAAAAAATAATTTCCTTTCTAAATAAGGTCCTAAAGTCAAACACCGAAGCTATAATACAACAAGGACATTTCTCCTTCAAATTAGTTATAAAAAATCTTTATGTGCTACCTGACAGAAACAAGTTTCCTACAAACTTCCAAACAGTACCTCAGCATGTTTGTACAAGGTGAACCCCCTTCCAGCATCTTATAACAACACCCAGAATGGGGACATGACAGAAAATAGCTCTCCAATGCAAGCTAGGAATTAAAGCAAAATCCACTGGAGACATTCTTACTCCAGCTGGAAAATTACACAATCAAAGTCAAGAGTGAAGTATTACATAGAGAATGACAACTGAAAAATTTCCAGGTAACTGGACATGATTATCAGTAAGACCTGAAGCATAATGCCAGAGACTAAGAGGAAAAAGAAGAATAATTTCTGTTTTCTTTGTGCACATTGCGGACTCAAAATTTGACCTATTAATAAAATCTCTTTAAACATGTGCTCTATTAAAGATAATAGTAATCAAACCTGAAATACAGAGGTACCCTTAATAATTATGGAAGCCAGTTCTTCAGACAACAGAATGTTCCTGCTATTTGCCAGTAATATTAAATAGAAAAGGCCAATCTTCAAGACAAAACCATGCATTCTTAAAAACCATTAAGTGAAATAGTTACAGAGCAATTTTGTCTCTAAAAAAAGTAAAAAACTATCTCTAATCTACCAGCAGTGACAGCACTATCATAGGCAGTAGGATACGTGTAGAGTTCCATGTATCTGGATTTTGCCATACTTTGTCTGGTGTAAACCTGTTGAATCCCAGCTCTTAGGTCATCCCATATCTGGTCCAGACCAATCTGTTTAAGTCCATGCGGGTTCTGACTCCTATTTGATGACATTTTGTATTTCCTGTAAAGTCTTCCAGTGCAGCAGCCTGAGCTCTTGTTATTCCTCCATCAGAATCACAAGTCAAGTAACATTCTAAACTCAGTTTCAGCAACTCAGCGAGATATTCTTTACACACAAAAAGTGATGCTTCCCAGGAAGATAACCTGCAATAGAAAAAGAAGACATACACATTATCTGACAGTCCAAATTTATCCACACTAAAGATACAAAATTTATTATTTCACCAAAATATTTTTGTTTACACAGAAAAGAAATCCATCTTAAGATACCAAAACCAAAGAACATTATTCTGGAATTCAGCAATTCACTACAAAATGAGACCGTTAGTATTCAGTTATCCAAAGGCTGTACATACTTAGAGCTGACAACAAAAGCCTAATGCTAACAAGAAAACATAACAGCAAAAAACTTTCCAAGCAGCAGACACTATTTTTCAGCAAGTGCAAATAGCTTCTTCCCATTCAACAGTAAAGCTCCAGTACTTCTGAGCAACACTAGGTTCTGTCGTAGCTCACTGTTTAACAAACATCCTTATGGGTATCAAAGATTAACCAGAAGATACTAGAAATAACTTTTTCTTCAGTTATCAGTAACTCTTCCAAACTTGAGATTCTATTACAGGTAACCTGAAAGGCCAAGGCATTTTGGTAGCAGAGAATTTTTCTATCTGGCAAACATAAGCTTACGTTAATTTCTTTACTAAGTAGAAGATCACCACTTCCTTCAATGTCATTTTACCAGCAAGAGAACATATGGTCAATAATGGTAGGAAGAAAGAACTACTAATAGGAGTACACAGAAAAAATATTGAATTGTGAACAGAACAATCAGAAAGTAAGAAAATGCACTACTCCAATGAGTTTTAAGTGCACAAAGTTTGGAGTGTAGTGAAAAGATGGCTACCAATTCATCAGCCTTGTGATGTTATGGAGAAGGAACACATTCACCTGGAAAGGCCTACTGAAAACATCAAGTAGAGAAGATCCATTTTTACAAAAGTCCATAAAAATATGTTCGCAATTTTAACATGTCTTATCCCCCAAAGCAACAAAATTAGGAACGTATCAGAAAACGACAATGTAAAAAATTAGCCCACACGTAAGAGAGTCGTACTAAGTGAGGACCAATTTAATCCTTCTGGAGTTTTTCCATTCATATAGGGAGCTTATATGAAAGATGGAGAAAGACTTTTTACTAGCAACTGTAGTTACAGGAAAAGGGTTAATGGTTTTAAATTAAAAGAAGGTAGATCAGAGTGTATATAAAAAGGAAATTCTTTACTATGAGGGTGGTGGTGAGACACAGGAACAGGCTGCCCAGAGATGTAGCAGATGCCTGATGCTGGCAGTGTTTAAGGCCATGTAGAAAGGAGTTTTAAGCAACCTGATCTAGAGGAAGGTGTCATTGCCCAAGACAAAGAGACTAGAAGACTAGATGATCCCTTCCAGCCCAAACCACTCTGTCATTCCACACCCTAGAGCTCATTGGAATACTCAAACCACAGTCAAACATTATGGCTTTCCATTTTTCTACTGACAGTACAGCTTTATGAGAAATCTGTCATCCAAGGCTCACATGAACCCTTCCGTAATTTCACGAAGAATATAGGCTGAGACCAAAGAAATCTTATTATTTGTTCTTGATCTCTGAGCAGCAGAAAAAAAAAAAAATATTCCTTCAGGACCTACCGTTAAGTCATACTTCTAGGCTATTCTGTGTTCCACTCCAGGTTTCACAGAGTTTTAAAGATCAAGTATTCTGTTATACCCTCCCTGACCTCCACCCAATTATCTGAAGTTCTCTTCTGCCTTTTCTTCACACCCTAAAAGGACCAGCTAAGATAAAGATACTTTTTCATTCTTTTCAGCCAATTACTGTCTTACTACAAAAACACAGAAATTACCACTCCTTACAGTCCTTTGCTTTCCATCACCCATACACATTTAAATCTCAAGCTCTAAGTGAAAATACCAAGAAGTATTTTCACTATGTGAGTCTCAGCAACAAGTACTTTCTCATTTTAATCTGACATACAACTGGTTATGTAGCTAGTTTTCTTTTTTATAGGGGAAGCAGTTACTCAGAGATTAGGCGGAAAAGCAAGAATTCAATCAATATACATCTTAGAAAACACACGCCTAAAATTCAACTCTGCCATTTTTGTTTCTCTAATTAATAAGCAAGGTACTTATTAAAGACACATGACAACTATGCATCATAATGCTGAAGTGCAATCTAGATGATACCTGGCTTGAATTGAACTTCTTTAATTTCTGGAAATCAAACCTGCTGCAGTAGTACTGACGATGGACTTTCAGGACTGAGCAACAAAGGTCCACAAAGAAAGAACAAAGGTCCGCAAGTGCCATTCACCTCCACTGCGGGAAATATTCTGTGCATGTTACACACCCACAGTCCTGGACTGTGATCCTTAGCCAGCATTGCAATAAAAGCAAGAAAATTAACTCAATATCTACAATCCAGGAGAGCAGAAACACTTCGATTTCTTAAATCTGGTATGAAGAATACAAGGTTCTGGAATCTGCAACCCCATGACAACCGCAGTACGTGTAAGAATTAACTGACTGTCACTTGCTTATTAATCTGCCAATAGCAAGCAGCCTGGGGTTAGAGTGCATTTGTGTAAAGACATTTTAGTGGACCTAATACAAAATACTTCATTGCTGTATAAGAGCTTCTAACAAAAGGCCAACCCCTTGCTAGATAGCACAAAGCATAACCCGCAGATATTGAGTTTCCCCCTCTATGATGATAGAAATATTTAACTCTCTTCTCTAATTTAACATCTCCCAGTTTTTATGAACCCTGGTGCAGCTATGAATACTACCTTTTCCCAGAATCTTTTCAATTCAAGGTGTTCCTCATTCACACTTTATTAATTTTCCCTTCCTCTAAAGTAAACTTCTGTATTTAAGTCAGGATGTAGCTACTAAAAACAATGCCATGAAAAAGAACTTAATTTTGGTTTTTATTTTCTCATGCAGTCCACTATATAAAAATTTTCTTTGTGAGTTATAAATCCACTGCATTTGACACTACCTCACTATCCTTTGGTTGGCCTCCAATTTGAATTTTGCAATTAAACACATGAATATAGAATGACAGCACCATCTCACTAACTTCCTAGACGCAAACAATTTATTTCTTCCAGGTAATTGCTGGTTAACAATCAGAAAATAGAGCAACAGATGAATAATTCTGTAAGTAACTATCAATTTTTTCCAGATTTATTCATGTGCAGAAAAACAGAAAGGTAGTTATTAATATATTACTTTAACAAGAATAAAATTTTAATATGTAAGAATACTTTAACTATAGAAGCATATTTATGAAAAGATCTATTCGTACTCAGTGGTTAAACTAAACTATGGTATTAAATTTATAGAAAGAGCAAAGGTAACACAAGGCTTTGTTACTTGGCACAGTTGCTATTATACATAAACATATGAAATCTTATTTAATGTGAAAAGTGCTATTATTCTGATTCACACACGAAAAACCCTCAAAGGTCAAATTGAATCCACAGTAGTTACACTGCATCTCTTCACTCAACATCCCAATTGCTAAAAAGAGTGAGAAAGAGTCCCTAAGTCAGATTTCTCAGTGCCCAGGCTGTGTACAAAAGCCTAAATTAAAACCTCACCATTAAGTCATGACCTTTAAATCACTGAGATCTCTCCCTTGCAAAGTGTTCTTGGCAGGACTATGCACGAGCAGGTCTTGAACTGACCATCACTGCACTTTCTTGCCCAAACAGATCAGACTTGCTGCTGACCTGCTTCAAGGATAAAACCAGCTGCCTGAGTTGCCCCATCCACTCTGTAGCTTTGGGCCAGAGAACCCAGACTTCATTATAGCTTCAGAAACAGCTATATTTGCATGAAAAATATTACCCCTGCAGTTTCCAGACAATATATGCACAATCTGATGTAGCAGGATGATAGAGTTCAATACCAGCCAATCTTTCAACCTTGCTCTCAAGTACTGCAATTAAAACAGTCCAAACAAAAGGAGGCAACACTTCTGCCAAACTTTAAAACAGCCTTGAAGGAGGCAAAAGGAGGAGAAACGTTACTCCCTCTTTTTCATTACCTGGGGACACACATCATGATAGACAAACCCTGCATGCAAAGAAACACACTGCATTAGCAAACACTGTGCTTGTTTTTATCGATAATCTAATAATAAAGAATATTTTTTTAGATATCCCACCTCTTTGGAAAATGATGTGTATGCTGGAAGAGGCCTTCAGGAAAATGTGAAAGTTCACCCTATGTTTATCTAAAAAACATAAACCCCCCCCACCAGATCTTCAGCATCCCAAGCATCTGCTGGAGCAAATACCTAATTTTTACATCCTAAAACAATACAACTTTCAGCTTTACAGCTCCAAGGCCTGTGCATCACCTGTTGTTCTCCCACAACCCCTTATTTCTAAATTACATACTTCAAGATAGTTTACTTCAGTAATTACAGATAGAATTTAAACTTGTCTGCTTCTTCCACGGTAAGAACTTACAGGTTGAAAGCAAGGTTTCCCAGCTGACGCAAGAGCCCAGATAGCACTGTTTTAAAGATGCAATAAAGAGGCACAACCTCTAGACTTACTTTATCTCTTGTCTAATTTTAAATATGAGGAGAACATTCATGTCTAATAGCATGCATTTAAGTGACCAGATTTAATTATACTAAACCCAAAACCACTTGGGAAGAGAAGCAAGTTACACTAATAAACTATGGTGGAATGAATGTCACTAAAATTAAGTTCAAAAACCTTCAGCATTATGAAGTTTCCAAAGTTTACAAGTATATGTATTAAAAGCCAGAATTTCACCTCTGTATACTGTCTCAAATCCATTTTCTAAAACTGAGTGCAAGTTCTCCAGTAACAAGAGTACAGTGCTAGCTCATTTGGACAGTGGCAGGTTGGTATCTTTTGTAAAAATTGGTAGTAACCATGCTCATTTAATGGCCACTAAAATCAAAATAACCTTCTGGGTTAAAAGAATAAAGCATAATTAAAGTTTAATCTTTGTCTTTAAAAGTCAAGAAAAATGACTGAATTTAGTACAGGCACTCCCTTAAAAATGCAGGAGGAAATTCCTCTTGTTAAACTCTTTTCTCAACATTTTTCCAGCCCAACTCCTCTAACTTACTTTATTCTGCTCTCCTGTTGCTGTATTTCAGTATGTTTGATCTAGAAATTCAACAGACACTCTTGTGTTCACCAAACAGCAACACTCCATAAGGTTCCTGATCAATTTTACTCCCTCAAAGTATCTTCACAGAGCCAAGGCAACTACTCAGATTACCCAAGATATTCAACACTGATTGAACACTATATGACACAAGCACACAAGTATTTGAAAAAAACTGAAACAGAAACACACTACCATTGGTCTAGCACAAGCTGTGTGCGTGTTCTTATACTGTTTTAAAAACAGCTTAAAACATTGCATGCTAGTTTATACTATAGTCTAGTTTATGCTCTATTGCATGCTAGAGTTTATACGCTAGCTGACAAATTTCAAAATGGCTATAGTTGAAGTGACCCTTAGTATTACCATATCAAAATATTTGGCAAGTTTTTGACTTGCAATACCCATCCAAAGGTTGATCTATTTTTTCAGCATTAAGCTTGATACAAAATATATCAAAAAATAAACCAAACACCTCTTGCAACCAAAGTAGCCAATTCAATATTTGTATACCCTCTCTTACCAAATATGGACAGTGTCCGAGATAGGAAGGACACTGCCAATGATCCAACCTAGAAACCAGGCTTAAGATTCTTCTTGAAGGCGTGCAAACACCTTTTGAAAAAGGCATGTGAACATTAAGTACAGAGCTAAGAACAATATACCTCCCTCCACTGCTGTGGAGTTAGCCTGGAAGATACAATCTACATGATTAATTAGATATAAGTGCTAGGAGCTTTACATAAGTATATATATATATACTTGTATACTTACATAGGTATGTACTTATAAAAGTATTTAAGTTTAAGGTGGGGAGAGATTTAAAATTTGTTTTCACCTTTTACTTCTTTGCCTTTACAATTTATAAGCTATCTCTTAAAATTTTTTTCCAGGTTAAAAAATGCCTCTTGACTCCTAAAGGATGCAACCTCCATTCCAGCCCATATTTGTCTCATGGAATGGAAAGAGATAAGAGAAATATTTCTATTTTGTCCCTATAATCACTTGCACTCACAATTTATGATTTCAAAGACACCTTTCATATCCATGTACCTGAAAATTAATTTTGTGCTTACTTGACTTCAGTTGAGGTTAGCATTATGAGCTCTAAACTGTAACATTGCTTAGTTGAGCCATGGTCCTGCATGCAACATTATACAGCACTCACGTTTCTGTCCAGAATTATTTCAGGCCACTAAATATAAAGGCTATAAACTAGGGAGACAGTTTATGCATTACACATGACACAATCCTTAAAGCAAAACTAGGAACAAGCATAATGTCTTTAGCACTTCACATGCTACAAATGTGTAATTAATCAACATCCGGAGAATCTGCCTATAGCAGACATCTTCACTGTGCCCAGCAAAATTACATTATTGCAAAAAATGGTTACTCCAGAAATCAGTACCAGAAGAGAAACACTAGAATTTTTTTCTCTCTTTTCAATAAAGATATTTAAGAGACAAATTACAAAATTTACAATGTTCAGTTCCTCTGTATTACTACAAAACAGAGTTACATGTAGTGTGAAAAGCTTTAGCTCATCTTATTCTCGAGTGACTTAAATTCAGCTCATTATGAGAAAAGGCAGAGATTTATGCATGTATTCCTCCCTTCCAAAAGTTGCTTTTGGGTGGTAAAAAATTCTGTGCAGCCTTTAAAAAAAAAAAAAAAAAAAGCAGAAGCTAGTATGTGTAATTTGACAGTAATTTAAGACCAAGTGGTGTAAATTTGGTGTAAATTTTGGGTGGTTAATACTGTATCTCCCTAACGATGACTTCATTTAGGGCTTCAGTGTTCTCCCCACACCCCCTCTTCCCTGTTTTACAGCTCTGATCAATGATATCTAAAGCACTGTAATTAATACACTCCTACATTCTTCATGTGCAAATGATACAGTTGCCAGCTGAAAAAATAAAACAAAGCCTGGACATGTTCTTCACAGCTAGAAAGAGTCTAAAATTCACTTTTATGTTCAAATTTAAACACAATACATGGAAATAACCTGGAATTGCAGTTTTCACACTTTTCTTATTTACTTAAATTATCCATGATTGTGTTCATTAAAAGCCTTTTTAACTGATGTGGTTTATCTGGATGCCTGAATACAAGGATTTTTTCTAAAATATCAATAACTATTCCTCAGAAGAAAACCAAGAAAGTCGGAGTGTGCCACTTTTTCCCTTCCCTTTGCCTATTTTACCAGCTCTTCAACATTCTTTCTTTATTTCTTCCTTTCAGCTTTACCTTTGTCTTCCTTGAACAAACAAGTCCATCAGCTTTTGACTGGTATCTCCCTACAATAATGCTATAGCTAATACAAAAAAGGCCAAACAACCCACACCAAATCCCAACATATACATGCTGCCTCATAAACAAAGGCTAGAGCTAGACTAAACAAGGTTTGCTGTTGTATTCTACACAAGCAAACTCTCCCTTTTGCAATTCCTGCCAAAGTAAACCCTGGTCAATATTTAGAATCCCACCAACAAGCTTCATGGTCGTTTTATTGCATCAACACCAACTTGGAAAACAGTGCAAGAGACTACATCCTTAAGTACTACAGGTAAAACTTTTCAAGTTTTGCTTGGCCATCTTCAGAGAGAGTTCACTTTGCTGTTGACGCAGTAATCCTTATGTACAAAGTTTGCAGATTGCTCCTAAACTGAAATACTCTTTCTAACCTAACATCTTGCATGTTCCCCTCTGTCAAAAACAGGATGCAGGCCCAGTATTTTTTAATTGAGCCTGCAGTGAATGTGCTCATAACCTCTTCAAACACTGATTATGCTCAGCTTTTACACCTTGGAAAAAGGAATGCTGCAGAGTAGGAGAAGAACAAAGAGAATCAAGTCAAGATATGGGGGCACTGAAGAGAAGGAAGAAAGTTTTACAGAAGTAAAGGTTTGTATGACCAGGGTTTGGTAGTGGCAGGGGGGCTACAGGGGTGAGTTCTGTAAGAAGCCAGCTGTAGCTTCCCCAAAGCCCAAGAGAGCCAATGCCAGCCAGCTCCAGGATGGACCTGCCACTGGCCAAGGCTGTGCCAACCAGAGATGGCACTAATATCTCTGTGAGTGCATATTTAAGAAGGAGAATAAATTATTCCACAGATGTAACTGCACTCAGAGAAGAAAGGAATGAGAAGGTGTGAGAGAAACTCTGCAGACAGCAAGGTCAGAGGAGGATGAGGCACTGGAGTGGAGATTCCCCTGTAGCCCGTGTGAAGACCATGGTAAAACAGCTGTGCCCTGCAGCCCATGGAGGACCACAGGGATGCAGAGATCCACTTGCAGACCATGGAAGTCCATAGGGGTGCAAATCTCCACCTGTAGCCCATGGAGGAGACCCATGTCTGAGCAGGTGGATGCCTGAAAAGAAGCTGTGGGCCCCTGGGAATCCCATGCTGGAGAAGGCTCCTGGCAGGGACCTGCAGACCCATGGAGAGAGGAGCCTATGCTGGAGCAGGTTTCCCGGCAGGACTTATGATTCTGTGAGGAGTCTATGCTGGAGCAGGCTATGCCTGAATGACTGCACCCTGTGGTAAGAGACCCACATCGAAGCAGTCCATGAAGAGCTGTAGCCCATGGGAAGGACAGATACAAGCTAAGCCTATGGAGAACTGTCTCCTGTGGGAAGATCCCATGTCAGAGCAGCGGAAGGACTCTTCTCCCTGGGCAGTGGTAGAAACAGCCTGTGGTGAACTCATGGTACTTGAGCCCCTGCCTCCCTGTGCTGCTGGTGGGGAGGAGGTAGAGCCTCAGAAGGAGGGAGAGGTGGGGGGAAGGTGTTTTAAAAATTTGTTTTGCTTTTCATTAACCTGCTCTGCTTTGATTAATAACAAATTCAATTAATTTGCCCATGTCCAGTCTGTTTCACCCATGATAGTAATCAATGAGAGCTCTGTCCCTGTCCTTGTCTCAACTCACGAGCCTTTCATTGTATTTTTCTTCCCCATCTACTAGAGGGGAGTGATGGAGGGGCTTTGGTGGATACCTGGCATCCAGCCAGGGTCAAACCACCACAAGATAAAGAGCCTGAGCATTCTCACTTTCTCTCTGGGTTAAATCATATATATGATACAACCTGCATAATAAACCCAAACAAAAAATCAAAACAAACAAGAAAGCAAAACACTAAACAAAGCCCAATGAAACCAAATAAACATAAATAATGAAGGACAATGCACATGAAAATGCACTTCTTGAATCAGTCAGGAAGATGTAGAAAAGGAAAATAAGGGAGGACAAGCCATGAAAATTGCTTGATACCCAACACGCCAAGCAGAACACAGAGTAATATACCTTCCCTTTTTCTCAGAAAGGGAAAAAGAAAAAAGAAAAAAAATAGGGAAAAAAGGAAAAAACTCAACAGCAGCTGGAAGTTAAATCCAATGCAATTCAGAAAGGACAAACACAGAAGGCTGGAAACTCTGAAATACCTTGGACCAGTTTAGAGACCTTAATGATCCTGCAAGGACAATTCTTACACATAACTGTTTTCCCAAAAGATCTTACCAGACATCAAAACTTCAACTAAATCCAACTTATTAAGCTAAAACATCATAATCCTACTGATCTCCACCAAGAAAAATTAGTGTTGTCTTACAGTTTGATTCAGACCCAGCATGACCTCCACCAGAACGTCCAGGGTCCAGGGCAGGCCTCTGAACCCTAACACCAATCCCTCAATATTGTAACAGCACTCAATGCACCACAACATACACTTTCATATATTGCCCTGTTAAAGACACAACCAGAAATTTTCACCTGCGCACAGAGCTTTTCCATGCTTTGGAAGGCAACAGTTCTTACCAATAACTTTAAAACAATCATAAATATATTGCTAACCAGCAAAAAACAATTCTGGCTGGAATCTCTTCTCAGAAGCTTGCTAATTTTACAACTTCTTCCCTCTTGTTACTTGTGCAAGAGCTCGACTGGTCAAAGCAATCCTGTTTGCCACTTCAATTTATAAATAAAGATGACGGTCACACTGATTAATCTTGTGAACAGTCTGATATTTTCAGACATTCAAATGTACCACAAGAGCACAGCTTAAATACTGAAGAGTTTCCTCCCATATTCACCTTAATACTAATGGTTCATTCTGAAGTGACAAATAATGGATAAATCAAGGACTGTTGCAGTTACTCACATTCATTTCCTGCATATGACAAAATCATGACCTGTGAAAGCCGCACCCTCTTTATTTTCTTATTTTCCTTTTAAATCGTGCCTACATTAAGTGCACAGGTATATGTGTTAGTGATCCTGATTCCTACTGTGGTGTAATGCTGCAAACACTGTTGGCAATGAACAGTAGACCTCTCATATACTTCATTCCAGATCCCTAAATACAGTCAGCCCAAAAAAGAATGAGAACTTTCTCATTAAAATCTAGAAAGGGATCTGTGTGTAATTTTTCTGGTTCAACTACGAAGTCTGAATTGTAGCAGCCTTAACTTACAGCAAAGAATTTATTCCCTACAAGAAGTTAGTTCTGCTTAAATTCAGTATCATTTTCAGCAAATTTTTTATCAGTTTTGATCTTTAACGACTGCAGCAGGCACCCTTGGTATAGAAGTGAAACAATTTAACTTAATTTTGTAAAAGTCAAAATTGCCACATATCTCTAACACCCACATTTAAATCCTCCTTGTTGATTAAGCTTGCACCATTAAGTTTTAAAGCTAAGCCTGCATTAGAAGCTAGCAAAACCAACTGAACTACTTAATGATACAAACTTCCATTTTATACAACTCCTATTAGTGATGGCATCCTATCACAGGCACACTTTCAGAAATAACAAAACTTTTTCAAAGTTATCTCTGAAAAAAAAAGAGTAAGAGAACAATCTGTTTTCTTAAGAAAATGCAAACATTCTAAAAAAGCATTTTCAATTGTAGAGCGAAAAGTTTATCCTTTGGCTACCCAGAAGCAAGCAGAGCATTTGCCTGTGAAATTGTTACCATGAAAAGCAAGATGAGAAGACTAACAGGCTAACAAATGAAGAAGTATTTCCTAAACTCCTCTTTTTTTCCCTGTAATTCAGTCCTCCTAACTTTAGATAAAACTTCCAAGTGACAGTCTCCACTGTCTGTGAGACTAGAGGATCTTGCAAATTTACGTATGAAATTAAGATTAAATTACAGAGCAAAAGAGGGTCAACTAAGGTCAGACCACTAGCGTTAGTTCTGAACTCTAATCCACATTAAGACATTGTACAGCCTGAAACACAGAGCAACAAAAAGCCAAGTTACATCAAATGTGTATTAAAAATACAAGAAGTTTCTGAGTTTAGTTATGGCTGAAATTGGCTTACTAATAATCCAAATTTTTGTAGGTCCCTGCCTCAAATTAAAAAAGTTCACTTTTGTCTACCTTGTATATTAATGAATGAAATACATTTGGGTCCCAGTAGCAAAGCCATCAGTCTCCAACAAAATGGGAGAAGTATGTGCATGTCTTCATAAGACAAGTACATTACCAGTGCAGAGTGAGAAGCTCCCTGCACTGCAAAAATTTTCCATCATCATGATACTCACCATCCTACACGTAAATCCATTTCTTCCGCACAATAACACCAAGCTTAGACATACAGCAACATAAACTAGAGCAAATCTAATGAAATCCAAAGACAAGGAGAATTTAATGTCACCTTTAGGTACTTCTAATTTAAAGAAAAACAGAAGTCAATGTTATTGAACTGATACTCAAATCTAGAACATAACTAACATAATGTCAGAGAAAATATATTTTCTTAATCCTTTTTTCTTAGTCTTGCTGTCAAAGCAATGCCTTGTATCCACTAGACCAAACTAAAGCACAGAACCTTTTGACTCCAAAACCAGAAGGATCCAAAGGGGAAGAAAATGAGATAATATAATTTTTTTTCCTGAGGTCTTAGAAGAACATCACATCCAAGATACACTGTTTATTCAAGAACCATAAAATGGTTTGGGTTGAAAGGCACCTTTAATCACCACCTAGTAACCACCCCTATGCCACAGACAAATATCTTGCACTAGATCAGGACGCTCAAAGCCCCACCCAACCTGGCCTTGAACACTGCCAGAAATAGGGCATCCACAATTTCTCTGGTTAACCTGTTCCAATGCCTCATCACCCACCACAGAAAATAATTTCTTCCTTATAACCAATCTAAATCTGCCCTCTTTCCATTTAAAATTTATGTCCTTTGTACTGTCACTACAGGCCTTCGTAAAAAGTCCCTCTCCACCTTTCTCATAATCCCCCTTTATACACTAAATGAAAGCCTCAATGAGGTCACCTTGGAACCTTCTCTTCTGCAGGCTGAAGAACCCCAACTCTCTCAGCTATAGGAGATGTGTTCCATCACTGATCATTTCTGTGGCACTCCCTTGGATCTGCTCCAATAGATGAATATCTTTCTTGTGCTGGGTGCCACACAGCTGGATGCAGTGCTCCAGGTAGGGTCTCACAGAGGGTGAGAATCACCTGCTTCTTTTTACAAGTTCAACTGGCAAAGAAAGTAGTGCAATTTTGGAGAGAGAGAGACACCAACTCTGGCAAAAATTTACGTATGACTCTATGCCCATTCCCTGAAGTGCGAAATTAAGTTACTATTTTCCTATTTTCACAGTAGCCTTCAATCATTTTTCTAAGGTTCACAGTTAAAGAAGGATTTGAAAAACACTCCATTAAATAAAGTGGAATGTAATCAATATTTGATTTAGTTAAAAATATGTATTTGATTTTGATTTGTATCATTTATAAGAAGAGGTAAGGCAGCAACAGGAAGAGGTTCTCTCTTGTGACATCAGAGTTTCTATGGGTAAAGAGAAAACTGATGGAGAACTACCCACTGGGACACAGATCATTTCCTAAAGAGTGCTCTTTCCAGAAGCTGGGATAACGCAAGGAGTGTTTAAATCTGTGGTTACATTAAAGGCTACAAGTTACAGAACTATAGCAGGGCACATGAGCTCAGAGCAATTTTATTACCAAGTCATTTAGTCATGTCTGTAACAGGTCTGTACTGCAGCACTGTCGAAACATGAACAGTCACACTGTTCTTGTTCTAGTAGTTCTTCTATTGAAAAACCTACAACTCATTCAATAAAATAGTAAGATACTCATTAGAACAAGCTCAACAAATCTCTGTAATTTTCCAATCATTATATTTTCTTACTGAAAATTCTCCTTTATCAAGCAAGGGAAACAACGGTCTCCACAACAAACCAAAAAACTAGTAGCTTAAGTTTGCATGCTGTATAGATTACAATTTGTAATCAGACTGCTAAATGTTGGTTCGGACAACCACTTCTATACATGGAGATAGGCTTGAAAAATACAGTTAACTAAAAATTTTCTACTGGTGTACTCTTACCAAAAAAACATGCTAGCACCTAAGTATTCTGTTTAAAATGAGATCATGCATTCCTAAAGCACATGCAGAACTTCCAAGGCCAAATTTTCCATACTTTTCTTTCTTCCAGGTCTGTGCAGCAGGAAGACTGTATCAACCTGCAGACTGCTAGGATTGCCTGAGCACATCATCCTGATATCCCATCCAAGTGGGATGTTTTCCTTCTCTGTTCTCCTTCTGATGCACAGAGACAGACCCTGTTAGCATGGGAAGTACAACAGCAGAGTTGGTAACATACTGACCCCTTACTAGGAAATCCCTCACTTTATGCTCATAATACAAATTTTTGATGTTGAGAGTGGTGTAAGTGCAAGTGGAACATCTTTTAAGCTTTTTCATTCACTAGAATTTTGTAGGGTTTTTGATTACTTAAAAAAAAAAAAAAATCAAACTTCAGTGGGAAGAGAAGATTCCACGTATTCCCAATTCATGCAACCACTGGCACCTGGAATATGACTCATCATGAAGTTAGCCCTACTGAAATAATTGTAACTACACAAAACTAGGCACTACCTAAGAAACACAACAGATGAAAAGCAATACTCTGAGATCTTAACATACAAGTTGTAGCATAACACTTTTTAAGCTGAGTATCTGAGAACTTTTTTTAAGGACTCAGTATTGTTTTCATAATAATACATCTAAAATCCAGGAGCTTGCACCAAGACTACAAATAAGCTAAATCAAAAAACAGGCACCCCTAAAGCAGTATCCAAATAAGGGTGTGCATCCATTTAGCTTAAATGAATATAGGTTATTTAAATGAAAGCAATGCAATTTTCTCATGCTGACAGTTTGAGTAACAGCCCCAAGTTTTAAGTCCAGTTCAAAGCAGCGTACAAAGGTGGGAGAAGAATCATTTCACTAAACCAGTACCACCACTATTTTGTCAGCCAAGGAGCAGAACACATATGTGTAATTTAGGTGCCCAAACTAAGACTGTTTTCTACATGATCCCCTGATAAGAAAAGGAAAGTTTCCCCCAGAGACATTGTTAAGTCAAGGCACTGAACCAGGACTCTAGAGTCAGGTGTACCAATTACTCCCGAGACCAAATGTGTTCACCATGCCTCCATGGGGCAAGTGTGTCCACAGTGTTTAAACTGCACCTCAAATATGTGGTCATGAGGTGACTGTGAAATGTAACCAATCTTAAGAACCAAAGCAACTAAGACAGATACAAAATGAGAAGCTGGACAGTGAATACTGAAAACAAGAAGTTACAAAGCAGATGGAAAAGACTTCTTTCTGGTCAAGTCACCATCAGAGACACAAAGTGCCAATGTCACATGGACACCTAACCATCAACATTACAGCAGTGCATTGTGATTAAAAGCTACATACCGTGGTATCTGTATAGTATCTTACTGCTTCCCCAAAGGGGATGCAACCCAAATACACTCCATATCAACTAATGTTTGTAATACCAATTCACAGTACGGTATTACAAACATTATTTGGCCTAATTCAAGCTATGTAGCCACCGGGTATTTCTGGCCCCTGTGGACTATTCCTCCCAGTCCTGTCAAAAGGATTTCCAACAGAGTATTTTCTCCCTCAGTAGCATCAGTGCACGTGTCTATATTAGGGCTGAGGTATGTGATTATATATGAACACATATACCAAGGGAAAGGTTGCTGACGAAGTCCGTTAAAAAGCAAAACAAAATAAAGTAAAACAAGTAAGTCATCTCTGCCTTTCAGTGTTTAACTCTACCCCAGCTGAAACGAGAACACAAGTATTCAGATAACCTAGGGTAAAATTGCTTTCTCCTCAAAGGCATAGCTAGAGGATTTAAATACAAAGTGGGGGAGATAGCATATGAATCTACAAAGGAAAGGAGTATGTGGAAGAAAAGTATTAGGTAAGATCACAAGGAAGGTTTTAATGACAGGAAAGTAAGATCAGAAGGGCAAAAAAAACATAAATAAGGAAATGGTTACCGGCAAAAAGAAAACTGGATGGGGAAAGGTAACAGAGGGATAATGATGGTCCTGGAATATAACTTCAAGAAGAAACACAAAGAATGGGGAAACAATCTCAAACAGGACACAGTAAGCTTGCAGTGGCAAAGTTACTGGGAAACAAATGAACTGGTTATTGGAAACAACAAAAAAAATGCAGGACTAATCACCTGGATAGAGACAATAAATACACAAACAGACAAACAAAAGGTTACGGGGGCACCTCTGATAAGGCCACAACAGTAGGTGGCAACAAGGGGAAGCCTGGTGCACAGTCCTTGAGAGCAAGAGCAAGCTAGAAAAGGTGACAAAGACGAACTGTGGCAAATATCCCTCAGCCACGATGGCATTAGAGAATTTCTAGTGGTACTGGGGGCACTACAGAATTTCTCTAGGTAGAACCAAAAAGCTCCTCGACAGATCGGAGTATCACTAGGGCCATGGGAATTGCTGGAATACAACAGGGTGAAAGGAAGCAGCACAGAAAAAGGACAGTGAGCAGGTGAACACCCCAAAACAGTGCCCGGTAAGGTTATGGACAAAAGCTCACACGGAAAAAAGAGGGCAGAGGCGCGGTACGAGCAGGGCCTGGGATAACTGGGGTGGGCAGTCCCGGGGCCGAGGGGCACAGCGAGGGCTGCGGCAGGACGGCCCGAGGTCTGAGAGCCACCGGGGCGGGACGGAAAGGCTGGGGCAGGCACCGAGGCACCCTGGCCATGCGGGGGCCGCGGTCACGGGGGAAAGCCGGGGAAGGACGGACGGAGGGAGGGAGCGGGCAGCCCCCCGATGGCCGGGCAGATCCTGCGGGGCCGGGGCAGCCAGCGGGGCGCTCCCGCACCCCGGCGGGGGCGATGCGTTCTGAGTGCGCAGTTCGCGGCCTCCCCGCTCCGGCCCGGCCCGCGGCTCCGGGGCCGGATCCACCAGCGGGCCGGGCAGCCACCACCGCCGCCCCCGCGCTCCGGGGCCGGAGCGCGCCCGGGAGAAGAAAGGCAGGCAGGCGGGCGGGCGGGCCAGGCCCGACCGCCCCTTCCCCCGTTCCCCGC
>VZUI01006633.1:0-24036 GCA_013401135.1 Cettia cetti | reverse complement strand
AGGAGAGTTCCAGCAAGGGGGCAGATCCAAGGCTTGGACCAATGGGATACTGATAGGGGAGGGGAACGCATCTTATGAAGCAATGGGAACAGAAGGTAGGAGGGGTTGGGCAAACCAATAAGGCATCAGGTATAAGGTGATGGACAGGGGTCACAATGAATGACAACTTAGGTGGGTTAGAACTTAGTAATAAACAGAATGAACAGAACACTCATTTAAGAAAAAATGAATCACCACACCACTCATTACATAAAGTGGAGGAAGGAGGAAGCAAGGGGACATTTGGAATGATGGTGCTTGTCTTCTCAGCTCACCATTATGTGTGATGGGCTGCCCTCCTGGAAATGGCTGACACCTGGCTGCCCATGGGGAGAGGGGATTTAATTCCTTGTTTTGCTTTCCTTGTGTTCACAGCTTTTGCATTCCCTATTAAACTGTCTTTATCTCAACTCATGAGTCTCAACTCTGAGTTGAGTTTATCTCAACTCTGTCTTTTACCTTTCAATTCTCTCCCCAGCCCTCTGGTGTGAGAGGGAGCAAGGGGCTGTGTAAGGCTTGGTTGCTGTATGGGGTTAAACTACAACAGCTGCACTCAATCTTCCTGAGATAAATAAAAACTAATCAGTCTTAATGCACAGGCTCAGGAGAGGCAGTTGTGTTGTGCCTCAGTGAGTTAGGAAGCACAAGTGATGCTCTGTATTTCTGCTGCTTTAATTGGCCTGTGGTTGATAGTAGGAAAATAAGATGCTCTAAAGTGCATTAAAATCCAGTCCATCCAGTGCTTGTCAGATTTATTTTCTATTTGCACCCCGATGCTGTTTGCTGCTGGCTCCTGCCCTGGGCATCCCTCTGGGTAAAGAGGGTTACACAAAATGTGAGTTGGGGCACAAGGTTGCCCTTTGCTTTAAGGGCCACATGAACCTCCAGCCGCTGAGGTTCAAAGCAGCATGAACTACTTACAGCATCAAGAGCTGCTGGCAAGGGAAGGGATGGGTTGTGTGCAACACAAAGCTTTATTTTTATGACTCCCAGGCACTGCTATTTATCAGTGGCCTAGCAGAGAGCAACCTCTCTTTTATCTTCTGTTCCTGGATATTGCAGAGGAAGTGAAAATGGGAGTTGGATTGGCAGTGCTGGGTTGATGGTTGGACTAAGTGGTCTTAAAGATTTTTTCCCAACCTAAATGATTCTGATTCTATGATGAATACAATCTGATTTGTTTATCAGGAGCTGTGAGAAATGGGCACTGTAATTTGTGCACTTCATCTAAACATGCTGTTGTTCAAGGGCATTAACTAGCACGTTTTCACACTGCATTTTCAATCTCCCCTTACTAAACTCACATGAACTTTTAAATTCAGATGACTTTTTTATCAAGAGTTACACCTTAAAGATGAGCTTGTTGGGAAGAAGACAAATCTGTCTAAACAGAGAACTTTGCCTGGAAGTCAGGAAAAAGAGGAGAATTAGTGGCCTTTGGAAGAAGGGGCAGGCAACTCAGGAGGACTACAAAGATGTTGTGAGGCTATACAGGGAGAAATTTAGAAATCTTAAAGCCCAGTTAGAATTTAATTTGGTTACTGATGTAAAAGAGTAAAAAATATTTTTCCATACATATATCGCCAGCAAAAGGAGAGCTGAGGATATTTTCCATTCTTTATTGGATGTGTTGGGAAGCACAGTGACAGAGCATGAGGAAAAGGATGAGGTGTTTAATGTCTTCTTTGTCTCAGCCTTTAATAGCAAAACCATTTGTTCTTTAGGTACCCAGTCCCCTTAGCTGTGAAATAGGGACAGGGAGCAGAGTGAAGCCCTCATAATCTAAGGGAAAATGGTGAGTGACCTGCTGCACCACTTGGGCACATATGAGGCTGGATGGGATCCACCTGAAGGTACTGAGGAAACTGGTGGAGGTACTCACCAAGCCACTTTCAATCCCTTGCCAGTAGTCCTGGTGAACCAGGGACATCTCAGGTGACTTGAATTGGTATATGTGATGCCCATCTACAAGAAGGGCATCTACAAGAGGGAGGATCTGGAGAACTACAGACCTGTCAGCCTGGCCTGTCAGCCCTGGGAAAGGTAGTGGAGATCATCTTGAGTTCCACCACACAGCATGTACAGGACAACCAAGGGACCAGACCCAGCCAGTAGGGGTTTGTGAAAGGCAGGTCTTGCTTGATCCACCTGAACTTCTATGGCAAAGGGACCTGCCTAGTGGATGTTGTCTGCCTGGACTTTAGTAAAGCCTTTGATACCATTTCCCACAGCACTCTCCTGGAGAAACTGGCTGCTCATGGCTTCGATGGGTGCACTGTTGGCTGGGCAAAAAACTGGCTGGATGCCTGGGACCAGGTAGAGGTGGGAAGTGCTGCCAGCCAGTCACTAGTGGGGTTCCCCAGGGCATGAGTCCTGTTTAACATATTAATCAATGACCTCAGCAAGGGGATTGAATGCACCCCTAGTGAGTTTGCAGATGTCACCAAGTTGAGGAAGAGTGGTGATCTGCTGGAGAGTAGAAAGGGTCTGTAAAAGGATCTGGACAGGCGGATCAATGGACAGAGGCCAATTGTATGAGGTTCAACAAAGCCAAGTACCAAGTCCTACACTTGGGTTACAACAACCCTGTGCACTGCTACAGGCCTGAAATGGAGTGGCTGGAAAACTGCCCAGTGGAAAAGGACCTGGGGATGCTGATCAACAGTGGCTGAACATGAACCAGTTTGTGCCCAGGAAGCCAAGATGACCAATGGCCCCCTGGCTTGTAACAGAAATAGTGTGGCCAGCAGGACCAGGGCAGTAATCATCCCTCTGTTCCAGGCCCTGGTGAGGCTTCACCTGGAGTTCTGTGGTCAGTTTTGGGCCCTTCACTCTAAGAAAGACATTGAGATACTGGAATGTGTCCAGAGAAGGACAATGCAACAGAAGAGTCTGGACCACCTGACTGATGAGCAGCTGAGGGAGCTCAGATTGTTCAGCTTGAAAGGATGTTTGGAGGGAACCTTTGGCTGTGCAATTCCCTGAAAGGAGGTTGTAGCCAGGTAGGGGTTGGTCTCTTCTCCCAAGCAACAACCAGCATGACAAGAGGAAATGAGGAAGATGTTTAGATTGGATATTAGGAAAAATTTCTTCGCCCAAAGGGTTGTCAAGCACTGAAACAGGCTGGCCAGAGCAGTGGTGCAGTTACTGTCCCTTTTTAAAAGCTACTGTGTATATAAAAGATACAATATAAAGAAAGTATTTAAAAGATGGGTAGATGTGACACTTGGGGATGTGGTTCAGTGGTGGACTCAACAGTACTGGATTAATTGGACTTGATAATCTTAGAGGGCTTTTCTGACCTAAATGAATCCTTGATTCTATGACCTATAATCAGCCACGAAATAACAATATCCATAAATCACAAAGAATGGAATGAGACCTATTATTGGAGAAAATACTGTTCAATGGGGCTATATAGAAGAGGCTGATATGAAGACAATGCTAAAAATCTGGCACTTCCTTTTGATTTCAAAACAGCATTTAATTCATGGAGGGTAGATTTTGATGGAGAAGCCTGTTAGCTTCCCTAGCAACATTTCCCTGTCTCTGACCCACCAAGAGGAAAAAAGCAGGGGTGTTGTTCCCCTTACTGATTTGTCTGAAGCTCTAGAGCCTGAGGGAGGACATTTTTTGCCCTGTTCAGCACTACATGAAATCCTTGTAGGAAACAATGAGCAATCTATTGTTTTTCACAGATGCCTTCCTCCTACGTAAACCACTCAGTAATTAACCAGCAGCATCTTCAAAGCAGCAATGTGTGAGATAAATCAGAAAAAACAGAAATGACAACGTGATAATACCCATGTGTTTTGATGCAGAAATGACATGGTAGTGGTATCAAAACTGTTCATCATCCTTTATGATCGTGCTGGCATTTATACCAGAGTTCAAGTTTCACAGGAGATATCTTGTCACACATGCCTTGTGTGCACTGCATCTGTTTGTTCCCATCACCACATTGCTCTCTTCCCACTGCCAGGATTTAGCTGAGGGCATAGGGAGAGGAAGGGATCCTTTCCCACTGAATCATAGAAAGCTTTGGATTGGAAGGGACCTTAAAGATCATCTAATTCAATCTCTCCTGCCATGGGTAGCGAGACCTGGTTAGACCAGGTTGCTCCAAGTCCCATCCAACCTTGAACACTTCCAGTGAAGAAATTTCTGGGCAGCATGCTTCAGTGCCTTACTACCCTCACAGTAAAGAATTTCTTCCAAAGATCAAATCTAAATCAACCCTACTTCAGTTTAAAGCCATCACCCCTTGTTCTGTGCTACATGGATTTGTGAAAAGTCCTTTGCCATCTTTCCTGTAGGCTCCCTTCAGGAACTGGTACTCCAAGATCTGCCTGGGCCTTTCTCTTCTCTTGCAAAACAACTCTCTCAGTCTGTGTGGTCGTTGGAGAGGAGCTCCTGCCCTTTGCACATCTTTGTACTCATCTTCTACAGAAGCTGGTTCTTCATTTTCTCAGTCCCTGCCTTTGCCTTCTGCAACTTGGGCAGTGTGGCTGGAGCACTTGCCAGTGAACATTGAGGCAAAAAAGTCATTGAACACCTCAGTCTTCTCCGTATCCCAAGTAACCAAGGCTTCTTTTTTCTTTCTGGAGAGGGCCCACATTTTCCCTAGTCTTCCTTTAATCAACAGTGCACCTTTTCTTGTTGTCTTTGATATCTGTGGCAGTTGGACATGAAAGAAAGAGCCTGACTCTAGGTAGAAAATGAATCAGAAGGCTAATTTATTTTTCACACAGCCCCTTTTTATAACACGCTGCGCTAAGGAACCATATAATTGGTTAGAAAAGGCAACACTTCTCTTCATTGGTTAAATAATAGAAACAACATCTGTGAGAGAATTATTATGAGAAGCCTAGAAATGCTTGTGAAAGATAGAAGACTTATTTACTTTTCACTGTCCTTGAAAGGAGTCCATTTCTCACAGAAGAATCAGCTACTAATCAGGCTGAAAATCTCACAAACTCAGAAAATCAGACCCACAGACATCCCTGGCCAAATTTTACAGAATTAAAGAAGATAATCTAGAGGTATTTGTGTTCACTGAACAAATTACACTGTTTCTGAAGCTTTACAGCTTTGTGCAAAATGTTCATAAGAGGATGTTCCTTGCACAGCTTCCCTCAGTGGTGCAGGGGGAAAAGAGACATCAGTGTGGTAAAATAACACATCCTAAAATTAATGTTTTCTGTATCTATGCTCTTGATTCCTATTTATCAGAGATGAGAATGCCAACATGTTTAGGTCTATATAAACCATATTTATTAAGTATACTTACTCAACAAGTTTTCTTGACTAGTTTTTATAGTTTCTAGATCAAAAGCATGGGGCTTAATGAGTTTACGAATGGATACTATGTCAATTTAATACATAACAATGTTCATAGGCTTTATCTTCCCTTTTGCACATTTTCCTGAACTCCCCTATCACCAAAAAAACATTTGTACTGACAGAACATTGAAATATCTTTCTATATCTTACCGAGTTTACATATTGGGTTATATTTCTCCTCTCCAGCTCTCAGCTGGAGGATTGGAAGTAAAATCCATTCTGTACCCATTTAGGGAAGAGGGCAGTCAGATCAATAATCTGTGGTAGCTTCTTGGCAGAAAAAACCAGACACATTCACAAAAGTATTGATTCCATTAATCCATGTTCCACTGCAAACTGCCAGCAGGTCAGGTCAGTCACATTTCTCCTCTTTTTTTAATTGAAAACAAATTTAGAATAGATTGTAAGGAGTAAGGACACTCTTCTCAAAGTACCACAAGAAGTTAAGCCACAGGATTTGTGTTCCCCCAAATCACAAGACTCTCTTAAAGCTTGTGACATTTAGAATTTCGATAAATGGTGTCCTGTTCTTGTGTATGTGTGTGTGTGTCTTCTGTTTAAAAACCTTCTGGGTTTGCATATGTCGCTTTGAGAAACCAACAGAATAGAAAAGATAAATGTCAGGCCTAAAATCCACATATCAAATCTACACTGGAGTTTGTATATGACTTTTCATTCTCTCTAGGAAATTCTGAATCTGCATACTCTACTCTGGCTCTTGGAAAATGTTTTCTTCCAAACATATGTGCTACTGCTTTGCCCTTCAGCTTACACTCTCTCAGTTTGAAAGATGAGGTAAAGAAATGTTCTCATAAAGACATGCAGTGTGTTGCCTTTCACCATCACCACTTGCCAATTCTCATTATTGCTGTGCCTATTCTTTGCCTGGAGCAAAAATATTATTTTTATATTCTGTTAAAAAACCCTTGACATCCTCCAGGAAAATAAAGAGCCTGGACGACAACAAAGTGTATGTGTGTATGAGCATGTGGAGATTTCTTGGCAGGTTCTGTGCCTATTGCTTTATTTCTTATCATATCAACATTATTTTCCCTCCAAGCAAACAAAGTGCTTTGAAGTGATGTCTCCCTTGACAGGGTGAGCCATTGACAAGCTGTCAAGAGCAGACAATAGAGAAAAAGGGATGCATGTAATGTGTCAGGGAGCTGTGCCACAGCCTTGGCTACAAACTGAAACTCACAGGGACCATCACATGTGTGTAAAGGACATGGTGGTGGTATCAGTGGAAAACACTGAACTGCCATTTGCTGTATAAAAAAAATCTCCTGTTTATACATGGAGAAAGTGAATGGGAATCAATCAAACAAAAGGTGGAGATACTGAAAATGCCAGACAGAAAACAAATGGACAAGAGAGAAACAGATAGGCAGAAACAATTGAGTCATTATTTGCTCTTCAGATTTATAGAATCATAGAATCTTTAAGGTTGGAAGACACCTCCAAGATCGTAGAGTCCAATCACTGAACTGTTAATCACTACTAATGGAGATGACAGATCTTACTCTTTCATGGATATGTCATGATTGGAAATCTTCCTCAGAAAGTGGGAACCCTTAATTCTCAGGGAAATCACAAACATTGAATTTATGCCTTTGTAGTTCATTTTGAATAGAGCCTATGACATTTTTGCCATCTCTTCTGAATGTTAGACAACTGTTATGTTATACAAGTGGCTTCTATCCCTCTCAGAAAAAGAGGTTATAAACCCCCCAGGCATGCTGCAGCAGACAGATCCTCATGGCAAGCAATGGATCAAAGGGGTACCAGACCCCTCCATTTCTCCTATGGCATCTGAGGAATTGCTCAGATTACTGCCCAACAATTAATGACTCCTAGGACAAACAGTAGATAAAGAAGTAGATAGCCTTACTCTTTATGACAGAAAAAAAAAAAAAAATTGGCATCAGATTTTATGCCTGAATAACTCCTAGCATCAGTAGTACTGTGTATTTCCCTGAGCTCAGGGAGGTAAATGCGTGAAGAAGAGACTAATCCTACCCACCTTCTGGCACTAAGCAGCTTGCAGGTTTCATAGCTTTGGGGATTACTTCAAACCCAGGAGCAGAAATGTGGCCACCCAAGACATTTCTGCACAGCCAAGGAAGGCCCTCTGGGTTTGGCCCTGGTGATTTTGTGGTTCTAAAATTTGTACTTTCACAGCCAAAGAGACAGATAGGCATAGAAACCTTCTCTGAGGCACTTCAGCCTGTGCACTCCAGTTAGATGTCAGCAGTCCTTTCTTCATCTATTTACAGGAGATGACACAATCTTTGTGGCAGGGAAGGTCCAGCTGATGAATGTGTCTTAACTCCCTGCACAGAGAGGCATGTAAATTTAGCTGGTACAATAGAATTAGCATAATACATGAATTAGGTCAATTTCAATGACTTATGTATAGAAAGTAGATTTTTCTCCTAACAAGATAAATCTTGTTTAAAAATCCTATCACATCTCTTTTTTCCAAGAGACATCCACAAATGGGCCTTTGCTGTTATCAGATGTGTGAAGCAACATCACTGTATATTTTCACATCTAGCTGATTACTTAACCATCTGTTCTCTTCAACAACAGAGGATACAAGATGGGAGGAAGAAAGGGAAGATAAATAAATGGAAATATCACTGTGATCTTTTTTTTCTAACCTCTCTCTTAATTTTTCATTTGAGCCATAAATCCCAGGGTGATTTTTGTTACAGTGGTATGTTTGTTAAAACAAGGCCTATATATATAAAAACAAACCTTTTATAACTCTTCCTTCTTTCTTTGTTTCTACCCCCTCTCCCTTTTTTTTTAAAAAAATCAGAATAATGGAAATGTATGACAACTTTTTTCATATCCTCTCTGGATGACTATAAAATGGAGGTGGAGGGAGGAGAATTTTGTAGGCAGAACATTATGTGCATTACATAAAAATCAGTTATTTAGTAGCTCATACTTAAAAATGTTCACACTTAATTTAACTCACTTCATTCTCTAGAAGGACTGTGGGTGTGTTAATCTTTTGAGTAGATAAAATCATTCACCTAGATGGACAGTTTAGAAATTGACTTCAGATTTTCAGTTACCTTTGTTCTAATGTGACCTCTTTGGCTTAATTTATTTTTCAGACATCATTCAAAAAAAGTGCCCTGGACAGATTTTATATATTGGATTGAATTACACATTTTAAATTATAGACTTTGAAATTATTAAAAAACCACATCAAATAACCTTAGAATATTTTTTCCTTTACATTTTCACTCAAATATAAAACCAGACCTCCTTCATTTTGATAGATTTGTCAAGAACAAGTATTTTGCATCCCCTGCTTTGTTATTTTCCTTTATAATTATTGAATCAGGTTGCATATAGAATTCCAAAAACAAACCCCAACATAAGAAATCTAGAAATAGCACAAAGGACTCTGTAATCAGAGAATCTCACTGAACATGCTTAATACACAGGTGATACAGGAACCTTTGAAACAGGCATTGCGTGCATATACACATACATACACATACATATATATATATATATACATATATGCAACACCATTGCCAACTTCATAAATAGCCATTAGAGACTCTCCAAACGAGAAGCAGAAGTTTTTATAATTTTCTTGGCCAGCCAAGTTAACAAATCTGTGTGCAAGTCAGAGAAAAATCCATGGAAGTCACATGCTAATCATACAGAGGCATTCCTTGCAGGAATAAAAGTTGTTCTATGTTAACAGACTGACAAAAGCAATAGCTGAGGTTAAGGAAAATCTGAATTAAGTGGATTTTGGCCCTTACCTATCTAATCAGCTACCTGACTCTTGCAACTTTGGCACAGTAAATCAGTGAAAGGCAGCAGCAAGTTGGAATAATGTAAATGGTGCCTCTGTCTTGAGTGACTGGGGAAGTCATAACAGCAGTGCCCTGTGAGCTGCCTGGGGCTTTGAGATGCTCAAAGTTCTCTGAATGTTCAGAAACAGCAAGTTTAATGCAAGAGAAGGTGCTTTCTTGGTGCCTTTTTGTTCATAGCTGTTTTCTGTCCACATAAAATGAAAGGAGTAGATGTGAGTTTTCTCTTTACCTGCCAGATACTGAACAAATGAGGTGAGAAAATCCAGGGAGATTTTGGTTGCAACTGCAGGGCCAAGATGGGTGGGAATTGCAGCAGGGAAGCTAGGAAATATAAGAGATTCCTGGGAATAAAACTATCATGTAATGTTACTTATAACCCAGAAAGTAATTGCATTAACTGAAATCAATCATAAAGTCAAAGCTAAATCTTGGGAGAAAGGTGGATGGGAAGGAGTTGTGCACAAACCTTATTCCTTTCTTACCTTTTGCCTTTAGGCACTTTGATGGTTCTCTGCCTAAAAAGTGAAATAATCTAATTCTTATGCAGTAAATCCTATATTTTTGTTTCCTTGAAAGTTCACTGCTGAGAAGGTCTAGACAGAAACACCTCAATGTTTTAGTAAGTGCTAGACCTTTTTGTACACCTTTGCTGGAATGGACTAACAAGGTGGCTCTGAGTAGACAAATCTATACTGGGGGAGGGAAAGAGCTGTGCCCTCAACACTGTGGGACCAGGTCTTTGTGCAGAGGGGTGTTTGACAGGGCCCTCTGCTTAGAGTCCAGAGAAAGGATGAGGACTAGAGTAATGGAATCATAGAATTTCTTAGGTTGGAAAAGACCACTGAGTCCAACTGTATTTGTAACACTGCCATGTCCCCAAGTGCCACATCTACACATCTTTCAAATGCCTCCAGGGATGGTGACCACCACTTCCCTGTGCACCCTGTGCCTGACCACCCTTTTGGTAAAAGATTCTTTCTGAATATCCAATATAACCTCTCATTGTGCAACTTGAGTTCATTTCCTCTTGTGCCTGTTACTTGGGTAAGAAGACTGGTCTCATTACACTCTCAGGTATCTGTAAAGAGTGATAAGATCTCCTCTGAGGCTCCTTTTTTTCCAGCATACTGGAAATTACTGCACTTTCCTTCAGCTCAGGCTATTGAACTATGTTTTCTACATGTTTTGAACTGGAAGCCTAATTTTAGTTTCAGCTTGGTGGATTAGGAGATGAATTTGATTAGCAGGTTTACCTATCAACCAACCCTGTATGGAAATGTCTGCACTTGCTTTACATTCCTCCAGGTATAATACTTAAAAAATAATACTGCCAAGAGTAATGGCTGGGTTTTGTTTTCCAGAAAGACTCTGCCACAAGTCTGTGGTTTAAAGCCATAAGTTAGGTTTGCAGTCCATCATATTTCAAATCAATACACTACAGAGAGCTGACACAGATCCTATACAAAGACAGATTGCACTTTCAAGGGAATTTCATGTCATTTAAAAATGGAATTTAGCAAGATGGAAATGCTAAAAATACATGAAAGATAAATTTTAAGCTGCTAAAGGAAAACCCTGTGTGTTATTCTGCTTATTAAAAGACAACAAGCTGCCACAAAATAAATATTCCCTGCTAATTAGCTAATATTTAATCAGCACAGTGCTATGTTCTGAAAAAAGAAAAAGTTTCTGTTGGCCACTTTTTGGTGGTGGTTGGCCTGTTAAAAAAGTAGATAGAAAACTCAAGCACGCTGTATTTATATTACTCTTTTTATTTTTCTTCTATGCAGTGAAGCAGGCTCTAGTGCTTCTCATAATTTTATTTATGACTCCAAGCCCTCAATCTCAGAGAAAATGGAGGTCACACTGCCTCTTATACATGTTGTCATGCAGATATGTGGGCTTTTAAATGGGGTGTTTACTTCTAAATTTCAAGGTAATGTATATTTTTTAATGACTTCCAATTTGGCTGGGGTTTTTTTTGTTTGTTTGTTTGTTTGTTTGTTTGGTTTGGTTTTGTTTTGACTCCACATACTCCACATATGGCACTGCTGCTGCTTGTCCGGCTCATTGAATATGGAAAGGATCTGTCTGCTGAACCCACGAGATGCTAATTTGCTGGGGCTAGGCAGAGTTATCTATATCTATTTGCACCTTAGGGCCCAGACTCCACCAGCAGATTTCTGCAGAGGGAGTGTAACAATGGAGGAAGGACAACAAAACAAGCACTGGTGAGAAGAAAGGAGATTCTTCTGAAGAACTGGATAAAGAGCGATAAAAACGGGCACAGTGGTAGGCTGAATTTTGATAAATTGCCTTCCACTTCAGCACCTAGGTTTTTCCCACCTTTTCAGGTTTAAAATCGATCTTTCAATGAAATTCTGAATAGCCAGAAAATGTCTAATTTCCTATTTACAGCTGTGACTGGTGTATGAAAGAGTACTTCAAGCTGTGCAAAATATCACCACCTGGATAAAATTTACCTGACACTCACTCTCTGCAGTACACTTTTTTTTTTTCCCCAGCAGGCCAAAAATTTAATGCTGCTTCCCTTTCTCTTAGTGGATTTTGTATATCCCATAGTATTTAATCAAGGATGAAAGGGCTCTGGTATGTTATTTAACCTTTCAATAATATGCTAGAAACTAAATTAAGAATGTCTTCTAAAGTTGCCATTTACTGCATAGAGACAGAGATATAGTGGTGTGCATAAAAAAATTATAGATCCTCCACATGTATTCTTGGTTCAACAAGATCACTCTGGATGCTGCCTTTGGGCTGGAATAGGGTTCTCTGTGACAGTACAGGACATTTCCTTCCTTCTGTTTCATATCTCATCCTTCCTCCTGGGCAGCCTTCCTTACTTTGAGCACAGAAAGTCTTAGTTTGTATTTCTTAAAAGCAGATCCTTGCTTATTTTTGGAGTCTTTTTTATTCAATCTTCTGTGAACTGCTGGAGGATGTGGTATCTTCGGGCTCCAGCCAGCTTCCTTTGAAAACCAATTATTTGATCCAGAGTACAGCTGTTGAGTTGCATGATTTCCCATTGTATCCAGACTTGGAGAAAGATTTCATTTTGCCTTGTCAGAAAATGCTAAATTTAACATGCCCAGAAAGGAGTCTGGTGATGCAGCAGTTTTTGTAGGAGTCTCTTCTCGTTAGCATGTCAATTTTTTTTGATTTTACCTAGAAAAATGCATAAAACTTACACCAGTTAAAGACAAAAAGAGGTTATAGGGTCAAAAGACATCATATTTGTAATTTGAGGTAAAGTATATTTGCATTCCTTCCCTTCTCTAGAAGAATTTTTGCACCCTTTACTAAAATTGTAGGTCATTGTGAATAACCATGTTCAGGTGTAGGAAGTAGAGAGGTTCAAAGTTGTGCTGGAATGTGTTTGTTTTTGATATTTTCAGCTAGACATTACAGATCTTTTAAGTTGTGACTTGACCAAGTGTAACCTCCTGGGCATGGAAGATCAGACTTGTTTTGGGGGCCATATCAAAGCTGTTTATGACAGAGAAGGTGCAAGGACTGAAAGCAGTGGTAGCCATTTGAGATCCTCTGAGAGCCTTCCTGACCTCCAGCTGATTCTCTGGGAGAACATGGTCCTAGAGGTCTGTTTTGTCTGCTGGCTCTCACTAAAATTCCTGCACGTTTCCACATAAACCAGAAATAAATGGACATTTCTGCTTGTATAACTGAAGCCTGTCTTAGGTGTCTTCTCTTATAATCTGAAATGTTCCCCAGGCCCCAATTAGATTATATTAACTAGATTTACATCAGCTATAATGGAACTTGGAGAATTTGTTCATACAATGACAGCTTCTGACAGACATTTAAATTTGCAGATAGATACTTAAATTATGCATCTAATCTTGCACCAAATCCAACCCCAAATCAGTCATCACTAGGAGTGAAAGCAAGAAATCAGCTGTGGTCAGGGGAGGGCTGTACAAATACTGTTTTTTATCTGTTGCCCATATTTTTAAGTTTGGTGAGTTAGTTGTCCTAGCTTTTACTCTAACAGAGCCTGGCTTTCTTAGATTTAAAAATCTTGAATTTTTTTTTTTTCAGGTGCTCCTTATGGAAGACTGTCTAGACTGTTGACCTCAACATTAGATCCACTGTATGTGTGAAATGTGTTTTTGCAATGGACCTATGACTTTGGTGTTCTCAGCTTCCCAGGAGTCTGACTTCCATGAGCACATCAGGCACTTGTCATTCCAAAGAAGAGAGGCTGGGATTCAGGCATTTCCTATCCACAGACCCTGTCTTGGGAGCAATAGGGTCTGTGGCTCTTCTAGCTGACATTGGCTTTTGGATCCTCTCTGGTTCATGGCACCAGCCAGAGTTCCTGCTTTTTGACTGATCCCAGTTTTTACAGCCACTAGCTCCTGCAGTAGTGAGGCTGAGTAAAAGCATAGATTTTCAGGAAATAACTCTTCACACTGCCACTTGATATCCAGATAAAAATATTCTAAAAGCCTTTAGAGTCTCATACAGACCTGGATATTATAACTCTTTTTCCACTTCTCTTCAGTCTGCTGACTGAGATTTGTTGTGTAATGTTGCTTGTATTTTTTCTAGCTTATTTTCAAGTCTGCCTGCTTTTTTTCTCATTTGCGGGGGGTTGCCTGTTTGCAGTCTCTCAACCCCTTTGACAGATGATAATCTTTAGTATGTTGCATTTGATTCATAAGTTGTGTTACCTCTGAAATACTTGTTGGCTGAGCAAGGCTCCTTGCACAACTCAGCACAAGTGTTGGGGTTAGAATGAGGCTCTTCAAATGTAATTATTACAGAGATACAAATCAGGGTGCCAGATAAGATTGAAGACCACCTATTACAAAACCAGCTTATCTACTTAAAATATACCCACTTTGGTGACTAAGCAGGTATAAATTCCCCTACTTGATTGCTGTTACTATTCTAACACAGTCCCTATTATGGGCTGTGTTACCATGTTATGGACTAGCCAAGAAAGCAGACACAGACTGTCCTGGTTGAAAAAAATCACCGAGAGATAGACTAGAGGGTAGCGAGCTACTGAAGCTCACCCCACACAAGTGAGGAAGAGTAAGAGACAGCAGGTAGGATTCCCCCACGGTATTCACAGCCCCAGGCATGCTCCAGTCAGACTTCAGAGGATTAATCTCAGCACTTGTGTTGGTGTCAGAGTTCAATAACTCTTGGACTTTTATTTATGATCTCTTTACTGAACAGCTCTGTGGCTCAGCTTGTGTTGTTCTGATTTCTGTTCTCTTGTTCCACTGATCATCAGTTGAGAAGTGCAGACAGACAACATGCTCTAGAGAGATGATGTACCTTGAAACTCAGGATATTTAGGCACTCATCCTAAGCAGTAGTACCCTATTGCTTTTTCCTTTTAAGTTTGTTTATTGCATTGGATCCATGGGGAACTGATCTACATAGCCTGTAAACTAGAAAAAGTATGCTGGCATGTGTACTAAAAATGATTACAGGTGGATGCAATGTTTTGCAGCCAAATGAATTCCCTGACGCAGCTGAAGAGGGGGCAGGCATGCCACAGGACCAAGAGTAAATGCTATGGTGGAAGGAAACTCCTTTAGGCACTGCTGCTGCTGCACCTTCTGTGTTTTAAACAATTACAAAATTCTTTATTCAGGCACAGTGGTAAATATGAGAGATCTAAAGATTCTTTTCTTAATAAATACAATATACATCCAAAGGGACTACATTATCTGTTTACTAAAGTTGTGCTTTATCAATGCTGTGCTTTGGGATTTGACACACACATCTGTCTGCTGATGTGTGTACTGTTTGCATGCCATCCTTGCCACGTTTGGATATCTTGTGACTTACAAATTTCTTTCTGAAGTAGATTTTATAGGGTTTCTCTCCTTAAATTGAGGTTGTGGCAGTTAACCTGCAAGTCATTTGTTCTTAATTTGGTGGTACAGATAGTCTAATACATTTTTATCTAATGTTACCCATCTAAGAATAAATTTGCTGGAGCAATTGACAACCCTTCTGTAAGTTGTTTCATATAGTATTTACATTTTCTAGTTTTGGCTGTGGTAGAGTTAATTTTTTTCACAGAAGCTGGTACGGGGCTATGGCTTGGATTTGTGATGAAAACACTATTGGTTATTGAAGGATGGTTTTGCAACTACTGAGCAGGGCTAACACACAGTCAAGTCCTTTTCTGCTCCTCACCCCAACCCACCAGCAAGGAGGCTGGGACTGCAAAATGATTTGGGAAGGGACACAGACAGGACAGGTGACCCCACCTGAACTAAGGGATATCCAGACCATATCATGTCATGCTCAGAATACAGAGCTAGGAACAGGAGCAGGAAGAGGAGACCATTTGGAGTGATGGTGTTTGTCTTTCCAAATTACTGTTATGCATGATGTAGTCCTGCTTTCCTGGTGATGGCTGAACACCTGCCTACCCATGGGAAATGGTGAATGAATCCCGTGTTTTGCTTTGCTTTCCTCTACCTATTAAGCTGTCTTTACCTCAACCTATGACTTTTCTCACTTACCTTTCCAAGTATCTCCCTGATCACACAGGGACAGGGCTGGAGTGAGCAACTCTGTGGGGCTGAGTTGCCATCTGGGGTTAAACCAGGACTGTTTGCATATTATTTGTACCTGTATGATGAAAGCAGAAGGCAGGCAGTAGTTGCTGAATATGAAATGTGCCCTAAAACTATCTGGAAAAAACAAAGACTAGATACTATCCAAACATATTTGGCTTAATAGAGGAGATTGCTGACAGAGGCTGTACAAATCCTAGCCAAGGCCTGTATAGGAGTTGTACTTTGCAGAGGCTGCATGATAAACTCTTGACTTTGCAAAGTCAAGAACAGGAACAGCTCCTTGGTCCCAAGGTAGGCTCTGTTATTAGATGGTTTTCAGTTACTTTAATTAATCTATCTGCAAAGGAATGCTTAAAAAACATGTCAATGAACAGCATGTTTATTTACAACACGCTTAACAAATGAAGCGAGCACAGTTCTTTTGAGTGCGACTGAAGAGTGGGATTCTGTACAGCCTTCTATGAGCCAAGATTGTTTACTCATTTATCCAAAAGCAGAGGAAAAATTCAGGCTGTGTAAAACAGGCAGAACTGAATTTCCATTGGTTACAGTTTAAAACAGCTTTCATCTCAGGTGGGTGTCCAGCTACAAGGTTTAGATAAAAGAATTGTCCAGGTATCATTGCAATATCCACTGGATGACAAGTTAGCTGCTGTGGTAACTCATTATTTAATGTTTGAATGGTAATATAAATAGCAACACAGCATGTCTTAATTGTCATGCATTATCATGGTAAGTGATGTAAGAGATGTCACCAAATTCAGTGTTGAGATTTCTGCAAAGCACAATACGTTGATACCTGTGTGTGTGAGAGAGAGAAAGGGCTCAGTCTCTTTTTTAATAATGCAGTCCCAATATAAAGGATGCATAGAAATATTATTCTATTCAGATAACAACACTTTGAAAATTCATCAGCAGAAGTATCCTTGGTACAAGGTAACAAGAAATTAAAAAAATAAACAAACAAAAACAAACCTCCACTTTCCTAAAGTAATGGAAGCTGTTCTATTAGAAATCACAGAAATACTGTTCTCCAAGACAGCCTGGCTTTTTTTTAAAAACTAAACCACAAAAAGTAAAATAGATAAGTAGTAGAAACGAGAACTTTAATTCCCATTTAGTTTAGTTTGGTGAAGAGCTGGGTATAAAAGTGAGGAAGAGAAAGAGTAATTTTAATAATAAAATGTGCTCATCTCTCAGGATGGGTGCATGCCTTGATAAATTATTTCAATCTATAACCTTTTTAGCTCTCAGTAAAATTTTTCTTTCCAGGCAAATCATCCACCATTGAACTGAATTTCCCAAATTTCTCAGAAAAGGTGATGAGGCCCCAAAAACCAGGCTCTGAACACATGCCCAGAAAACTCAGTCTAGTAGTGCAATTATTAGAGGTTATCACAACAAAGTTTGTAGTCCGTTAATATTAAGACATTAAAAAACATTATACAAAGTTAAAAGAGAACTGTTTAAACCCTAATTATACCCTAAATGCCCTAAAGGCATCCTTTGAATAAATAGTTTACAAATAGTATCACTCTTACTGGGGAGTTAGCATGGTTAGTGGGTGTCTCTACTCTGTACAGTCCTTTCATTGAATAGTGTTGAGAGGTAATCGTAGAAGTAAAATACAGCTACCTGAAGATGCAGGTATTTTACAGTGCAACTCTGTGTAACTGTTCCTCACTGGTGGCTGAGTATTTGAGGTGGTTTTTCATAACTCAATACTGAGATCAGCCTGGAGTCCAATGTCTTGAAACTTGAAACCAGTTTACCAGGTGTGTCTTGTAAGTTGTGCTGAACTTACCATAATTAGACTCACACTGTTCTCCAAATCAGTTATTTTTTAATGTCATTGTTTTAGCTACACAAGCTTTAGCCACATTGATTATGGCAGTGTAACCTTTTATGCAGTGATACAGTCACAGTGACCAAAACAGCCTGTGGCTATATTATTGCTTTCCCAGTTGAGTTGCATTCATAGATTTGAGGTGTCCAGCTTCTCTGTGACTGTTTCAGGAGTAAAAGAGTTCTGAGACAAAAAAAGTGCATAAGTTCACTCTTCTCATTTTTTTTTTTGGGGGGGGGGGGTGAAGTAATCACAGACAAGTCAGCTCGTTCTTTCAGCTGCAAGGGAAGGAATTCTTTGGTTTACAAACATACTCCTTCCTTTGTGCCTCAAAATGTTCATACTAGTAAAAATAAAGATTATTTTATATGTACAGTGTTTCTTGATGACTTTTTGTATGAGAAAATCTTTCTTATGTGTCCTTTCATGTGACTGTGGTGTGAAGGTTAGACAGCACAAAGGTAACTCATTTAATTAGACCTTATTTATTTCCTCATTTAGCTAAAGGCAACCTAGAAAATCAGCACCATGTTTCTAACTAGCAGGAAGTAAAGGCAAAGTTGGTCAGCCAATTGCAGCTCTATATTTACTTTTCCTTTCTCAAGCACAAGAAAATCAGATTAAGGAAAACATAGAAAATGCAATGAGAAGAGTGCGTAGCTGACTTCTAAGCCATATTCTAAGGAAGAAAGCAGAAGGGGAGAGTAAAAAAAGAGGATGCAGCAGAAATCTGAGCATACTCAAGAAGACACCAAGCCCTGTGCACAATCTGTCCCCTTTGGCAGCACAGCAAACTGTCATTCACCCAGTGTGGGCCAGATCCCTTTTTGTATGGAAATGTGCTTTAAAAGGGGCTCCATATAAATAATTTCTAGGCTCAGAAGGTATTTTTTGACAAACTTCAATAGTACTGTTCCTGCTATCCACATTCATTCCTAAGAGGATGGATTGCATTGCTGTTTGAACTCAGTTCAACACATGAATGGCATTTTTTGAAATATACACAGAATTTGCTTGTTACAGCAATTCCTTTTGCTACTCATTCCACAAAGTAACTTGTATATCCATTAGTGGTAAGATCTTCCAAGGGAAAAGGTTGTAATTGCATGTATTTAAAGGGTACATCATTTACCTTTATTACAACTCTAGTTGCAGCTGTGGTCTCAAAAATTGTCCCAGTGTGCACCATGCTGGTGCAATTAGGAGAAACTGGTTCTTTGTCTTTATAATCCTTCTCTGGGTGAGAAATAAGAACATTGATAGAACAGAGAGAGCACTGTGCTGTATTATAACTCAGTAAGTCAGCCTGGCCCCATGACAGTTCCTGAGTAGTAAATCAGACTTGGAGGATAGTTTGGGAAGGGAAACCTAGTTAGTGTGTTTGCAGTAAATACAAGAGCTGATGCGTGGGCATTGCAGTCACAAATCCTGTTATATGCTAATATGATTTATGTGCATAATGCCCAAAAATCATTACCAGAGTTAACCCCTGTGTACCTGCTGCATTTAAAATTAAAATGAAGTGATGCTATTTGTACTTTCAGAACAGCTGATCTATATTACACATGAACATTTAATAATTTATCTTATTTTTGCTGACTGAATACACTGTGCCAGACCACAGTTATTTTATTTGAGCAGTGATTGACTTTCTTCTTGAACCTGATGAATCTTGAATTCAAATGAACTATCTTAATTGCAATTTCATTTTAAAAAAACTATGAGTTTTATCCAGGACAGTTTGAAACACTGTGCTGTGTGAAACTGATGTCTGGCAACAAATTTTCAACACAACCTTAACTCTGGAGTGAATTCTTAGTAAGTGGGCATGAGCCACCCAACCAAGTAAATGAGCACCTTCCAGTCTAGAGTTCTCTTCAGGATCATGGTGTTAATTAGGGTGTCTATACTGACTTCACTCTCTGCTCCAGGAGAGAGAGCATTTATTTTCTGAACCTCTTTTTGCAGAACTCTTTGCTACCTTTATGGTTAACAAATAGGCTTTGCCCTCTTTGAATGGCATTTAGGGCACTCCTGGATTTGATCACTCCCAGACCATTTTCCACTCAGTGTGTTTTGTGTGCCCAGCCAAATATGTGTATGAGCCAGCTTTGTTTAGGAAACACCTTCTGATCTGCAGCAGAGAAAAATGCTGGCTGATAAAGTTGTGGACAAGCAGGAGATTAGAGAGTGATCCAGCTGCTGCTGTTGACATACTCACCTTGAACAGTCATATTTAGGCTTTGGTGTAGTAAAGCACTCCTACTCCATTTCTAAATACAATGACTACTTCCCTTAACTGGGGACTAACCTTCCTTCCTACAAACTTGTAGGGACTTCTGAGAAAGAACTGGTAGTGCAAAAAATGGAAAAACTATACTTACATTTTTAAAGACAAATGAATACTGCAATGTAAATCCACCTGCACACACCCTGAGAGCAGAAATTGTGGCATTGCATAGGTCTTTTCTGCAATACTCAATCCAAAAAGCTGCAACCTTCTACACTTGTAAGTGATGGCAGATATATCTCTATTTTGACTAGCAAACCAAAAAATGCATTGAGTTAAGAAAGCAGCATTTTTCATTTTGAAAATGTCAAGACCAACTGTCAGCAATTTTGAAAAAAGTCCCTAAGATCTGTTTGTTTGTCTCTTCTGATTGGAAACAAAAACTTAAAAAAACTTGCTGTGAGAGTTTACTGTTATTTTCTGAGAAGAAAAAAAAAATTAAAAATCTTCTCAGTCATCCTGCTAACTCCTGATTTTTGCTGCTCTAATTTCCATAGATAAAGAAGCATGTGCTAGTGATTCCTGGAATTACATATGAATATTTTAGTTTGTCGTCTTGAACTCAAATCAGATTAAAATTCTATGACCTTCAACAGTCAGCGTCTTTCTGTGAAGGGATTTATTCCTTTCAGTTTGACTCTTGTGCTCTTAACTTTGATTCAGATTTTTGCTTTCATAAAAGGATTTCTGTAGTAACTCTTTGTTAACTAAGTTATATACGGATTCCTAGAGTTTATTATGATACTCAATTCAGTCTGAAAACTCCCATAGTAACTAGACCTTTATTCCACATCCCTGTCTTGATCAAAATACTGAAAGTTTATGAGGTGATAAAGACCTACTCCCTCAATGTGTAATCTTGTACCTGCTACTGGACTGGTTAGAGGAATGCTGTGTTGGTATCCCTTTAAAATGGTCAAGACTGCAGCGTAGCATCTCACAGAGCACCAAATATAAGACTGCAGTGGATTCACAGAGCAACAGGCCATTTTTCCAAGAAAGATCTAGTCCATCACACCTGACTTGGCTTCCACTGGTAACACAGGTTGTGGCTTGTCCTTAGCAGGGCCATCTCCGGTAGCCACTGCTGAGGTGCAATGTGGAAACTCTTCATGCAATGGATTACTGAGCAAACTGTGCCAAGTGCTGCATGCACTATAGCCTGATGTATTGGTTTCACCACAAAATGAAGGGAGTTCATCAGTCTCAGAGTGCATGATGCTTTCAGCAATATTCAATCCCTCCTCTGGCTCAGCTGGGTGGTTAGCAACAAAAGTTGTTGATGAAAGCCTGTGAAAGACACATAAAATAATCTGGAAACCAATTAACAGTTTAATTGGCAAATAAACCTATTCTTTACCCCCAAATGTTTCTGAGGATTGTGCAAGTAATGAGGTGGAAAAGATTAGCATCAATAAAATTCCAAAAATAAGACAGAAGAAAAAGTGCAAGACAGTAAAAGGTCGAGCTCAAGGAACATGTTAACCAACATTAAACCTTGACTTGTCTGGCTGGGAGATATATATGGGTTGAAATCTTTATCTCTGGCCAACATACAGCATAAGGCCTGAAGTTTTTATAGTGGGATTGCTCCCATTTACAAAAAAATTTAAAAAACATTAAAAAGAATATAATTTTTTAATTGCAAATAATAACCCCTCAAGCTCACTAGCACAAAATTTTACATGGGAATTAACAGGATCCTGATAAAGATTAGTCCTCCCCAGAAAAAGTGACAGCTATTTTAGAGAGAATGGAAGTCATAAAGCTGTAAGATCCTTTCTTTAGGGCATAAACCAACACAGGAAGTTAAGAACAATCCCTATGAGCTGATTATTATTTAATGAGCCATCATCATTTTAGTAATGTATGAATGATTGGAAAATTAATCTATTTATTTTCTTGTATTATCATACTAACTTGAAGAAAAGAAATCCACAGGAATCAATGGCTAATTTTTTTAAGATCTAGGCACTAGTCTGCTGCCTGTCAGGGCTGGAATTAAAACAAATTTGCTCTCCTGCAAGTTGTATTAGGCTGTAATAACATGAAATGTGTGAAAAACTTCCAGCTGTGATATAATGACCAACTCATGCAAACACCGTTATTTTTTAAATATTGCATATTTCTGGTTTTGTGCACTTTTACATGGTTCAGGTAGAAAAATCACAACTGTGTGGAGTGATACTATCTCCAGGGCACCAGCACATTCAGAGCCACTGAGGGGATTCCCAGGAAAAGTGCCATCCAATTGGTCTGAAAGAAATAGTAAAAGCTGCATTTTTTTTTTTTTCTCCAGAAATATATATGGATATTGAATGCCAAGTAGCAATATGAGCTGCTTTTTCTGTAGGCTCAGAAGGAAGTGACCAATAAATCTCATTATTTCCACACTTAGGACAGTTGAGTCTGCAGAAAGACTTAATATGAAGATGGATTATAAAAACTGTGGGATATGTCTAGACCAAGCCAGAAAAGCAGATTTTTCAGGCTGCAGATTGCTTCCACCCAGCAGAATAATACTGGAATCAAGCAAAGAATAAATTCTGAAAATAAAATTAAGAGCTTCTAGCTCTTTGCTCTATCAGATGTTGCTAATACAGAAAGAAGCAAAAGAGCCAAGGCAAGTCCCCATAAGGCCATAGGGGAAGATTTGGTTCCTGATGAGGGCTTCCAAACCATTGTAAGACTCTTAAAAAAGGACCACAAAACAAATCACTTAGCTTTCACTCAGAGATCTACACAGAATCAGAAGAAATTAAGTCTCCTTCTCCAGCCTGTTGGAGTTGCTTCTGGTTTTACCTCTGAGGTCCTGTCGTCCACTATGACAATTTCCAGTGGGTAGTGGCAAATTAGTTCTGTTTCTTGAGTGTGAGGCTTTGAGACATACCAAGTATCACTTTCATTGATCAAATGAAAGACTTTCTTCAGACTTATGTCCTCTGCCTTCCCCACTGTCTAGTGAAAGACAAAGGGAATTAGAAAGGAGGACTTAATCCCATACAGTAACAAAAAATGAGAGGATGATGAATCCCACTAAACTTCCCCAAAGAAGGAGAATGACAGACTGGAGAGGAGTTGAGGAAATATAGAGTAGGTGCTGGACAACCCAGGGCTTCCAGAACTCATGATCAGGTTGACTGCAAATGCCAAGGTGTTCAGGGAGTAAAACATAGGATAAGCTTTTCACAGTCAGTTTCATAATAATCAGTTGTGTGTTGAGTTTTCTTCCTATTACAAATGCATAAGAGATCAAATTAAATGGAGCAGTACTTCACCAGGTAGAGCTACCTTTCTCCAAAACGCACTGCAGCACCACATCCTAGCAAAATAAAAGTTCCAGCATAGCAGGTAATATGTTAATAGATTATAAACTAATATATTTCATTAGAAATAACTTGAATCTAGAAAATTTCAAATGAAAGAGGACAATTCACCCAGCAGGCTGCAAATGAATCCAAGCTCAGCAGTGAATGCTGTCTCTCACAAGTACAGTCTGTCTTCAGAGTATGAAGAACAAAAATTTCAGCTCTACAGTTCCAGGGCTGCAGTGCAGGCAGCTGTGTCAGCAGCCTCAGCCTGGAGTCTTGAGAGATTCTCCCTGTTATGACGTTTGAAAAATATCAAGATCACCTGGGCTGAGCTTCCAGCCATACAGGTGTAATTTGAATGTCTGCAGGACTACTATGGAATTAGTCCAAACTCTGCTTCTGAGTTATGCAGCCCTTACTTGGAGCTCCATCAGTCTTCCACGGCTAATCCAGCTGTCATGTCTGAGCTTTGACTTCCCAGACTTAAATTACATTCTTTACAATTTTTTACAAAGCTCCTTATTGAAGTTGCTTTCTTTTTTCCTGCCTGTAGAAAAATATTGAAATGACTATTCTATTATTTCTTTAAAGCTCTCAGAAAAAGAGCAGTTTTCCTATCTATTATATAGCTCAATATAAAAATCTAAACTTACACAATTAAACAGGCCTACACTTGAAAACTTTTATTTCCCCATCACCTCTGGGTTTCTTTTTGCTCTCTTTAATTTTGTTTTGTCATTGTCCTCCTTCCCTTCCCTTCCCTTCCCTT
>VZUI01006619.1:0-17001 GCA_013401135.1 Cettia cetti | reverse complement strand
GAGGGAGGGAGGGAGGGAGGGAGGGAGGGAGGGAGGGAGGGAGGGAGGGTCTGACACCTGCTCTGCCTGCAGGTCACACCTGCCCTAGGGGCAAAGCAACCCTCAGGTTGCTTTGGGGATAGTGTGAACAGAGCTCCAGTCTGCTTCCTCAGTAACAGCTGAGGCCACAGCCTCAGCCACCGCCAGACAGGGAACTGGGGGCTACTGGTTTCCATCTGATGATTTCAGTTCAAGCAGAACCATTGCTGGGCTAGAGTGCACAAGGTGCTCCTGACCCATTCTGGGAAAAGCAGGAAGTCTCCCTCCTGACAGTCTGTTAACTCTCCATGGGATCAGCTCTGGGTTGATATCTCAAGCTCTGCCTGAGCTGGTGCTTCCCTTAAAGCTCAGAAACGTGGTTAAGCAACTGTATAAAAAATCTTATCTCTCAGAAAATGTCCCCAAAACAAAAAAAAAAGAGGTTTCTATTCTGCCTGGGTATGGAAAAGATTTGAAAATGTTAAGTAAGAGCAACTTAAATCATTAGAAACAAGAAAACAAACACTACAAAGCAGTGTTTATTTGTAGGCCTCGCCATATGGGAATTTTGAAGCCTGTTTCACATTTTTACAACCTTCTTTTTATTGCTTTGGTGTTACAGAATATACAGGCACACAAAGCAAAAGATATTACAGAATCACAGAATCCCCTGAGCTGGAAGAGACCCACAGGGATCCTCCAGCCCAGCCCCTGTCCCTGCCCAGAGCCCCCACCAACCCCAGCCTGGGCACCCCTGGCAGCGCTGCCCAAAGGCTCCTGGAGCTCTGGCAGCCTCGGGGCCGTGCCCATTCCCTGGGGAGCCTGGGCAGTGCCAGCACCCTCTGGGGGAGGAACCTTGCCCTGAGCTCCAGCCTGAGCCTGCCCTGGCCCAGCTTCAGCTGTTCCCTGGGTCCTGCCCCTGTCACAGAGAGCAGAGATTGGAGTTGACTCTCGGGAGGAAGCAGCATATTACTTTGATGTCTCCAGTGTCATGAACACCTCTCAAGAAAAAAAAATTAGTTAGGAGATGGGTGCCTGCAAAAGCATCCTCTGAAGACTGTGGTTGCATTTTCATTGGCTTTTACAGACTTTGGATTCTATACTCAAACCCGGCTTATCTTCAATTTAGGTCCCATCAGCTACAAACCCAGCACTTCATTCTTCACAATGCCACAGCTAAGATACACCACTAAAAATCTCTGCTAAAATTCTGGCATCTCAGGCTGTAATGTTTCACAAATGATCTGCCTCCTGAGCTCTTTCACAAGCTGTGTCTGTAGCATATGTTCTTTCAAAGGGCAGAAGTAATGAAGAGGCTGCAGTTTCTCTGCACCTCAGGTTGAAATGCAAACTGCAGTTCCACCTGTTTTTATAGACTTCCTTTTATCACACAAATCTTTGAACTACTCAGAAATAGAAACTTCACTTTGCTGTGATATGGGTGTAGAAAAAAAACACCTGACACAAGCAAAAAAGAAAAAAGAAAATTCATACCAGGCAGCACTCAGCCAGTACGTGCCATGACTCCAGGCCTGTGTGAAGAACCCCAGGCTACCTCCCATCCCCTCCAGAGCAGCAGGGTTCCACGAGCTCCCATCTGGACAGGGCTGCTCAGCACCACCAGGACCACTGGTAGAGCAGAAGCAAAGGGGCCAGGACACAACCCTGCCTCCTGTATCAATTCATTTGACTGGAGCTTATTCTAAGGAGATCACTTCACTTGAATGGAATTTTTATTAAATGATTATTGACTTTTGATAATTTATGAGAGTAATTTAATAATTTCCTCCCATTTGTGTCATAATAAGATTCATTGGAAGCAGAACACTCATGGCAGAAGCCAGCAGAGCCATGCTGCTCCAGAGAACACCCTCTGCCTCATTAGCTGGGACATCAAAACTGGAAAGCAGCTGACGAAACATCAACACATGTCTGTCAAAGTCTGTTGGATTTTCAATGCTGTCCCCTCAGCATGGTGAAGCCTGCCAGCTTGACAAGAATGTATTTTTCATGGAAGTTCCTGTCCAAGTTCCTAACATTAATAAGCAAATTGTTGTGACCCCAAGGGCATAAGTACAACCTGAACCCCTGGAGGAAGCCCTGGATACCACAGAATGTATCTCCCTGCACGCCTGCAGAGTTCCACGACCCAGCTCTCCCTGCTCATTTTACTCTTCTTACCCATCAATCACCTCCAGCCACTTGGAAAGAGAACCCTGGACACAACTAGCACGCCCGGAGTGGTTCCGGGCAGCGCTGCCAAGGCCGTGCTGCCGCCGGGGTGGCTCTGGCGGTGCCGCAGCCCCGGAGCCTCGGGCTCAGGTGCGCTCCCCGGCGCGCTCTCCGTGCGCGGGGCGCGGAGCAGCCGCGGGGCTCTGGCACCCTCTGCTGACAAACTCGCGCGGGGCCGGACTCACTTTGCTGCCTGAATAGCCCGGCGCTTAACATGTTCTATCTGCTCGCTCAGATATTTCTGTAAAATTCTACTCGGGCCCTTCCCCCCGGGTTTGCTCTGGGCCGCCCACTGTGCGCGCATGCCTTACTCTCTTGTCTTCGGGGTCACCTAAACCCCCCGGGTTGCCTAAACCCCTGGTATTTATCATCCTTTCCACCTCCCAGCACTACCCAGCTCCCTGCAGGCAGCATCGATCCTCTCCCTTATTTCTGAAAGGTTTGTACCTGGGAGGGATCCCCTCAGCCACCTGAGGAATTCATCCCTGGAAGGGAACTGTCCGAACCCTTCCAGTCCCACCCTTCTGATGCAAGATTCCCTCAGCAGTCTCCACGCCACCCATGTCACACAGCAGCTGTGACCTTCCCCTTTCCCTGCGCATGGCACAGGAGCCGTGGCAAAGAAAGCCGGAGCTCTGCCTGGCAGGGGGGCTCTGTGCCACCCCCTCCACCAGGGCAACCCGGCACCGAGAAAGGACGGGGAGGTGACCACACACACCTTGGTCATGTGCCCGACGTGTCCAAGCTCCAGTGTGTCACACAGAGACACCCCAAGTTGTTGACTGTGACCAGTGACACGCACTCAGCTGAAGCAAGGCACAGTGTCCTGACCCTGCTGTTGCACAGGAAGGTTCCCGGGGAATAAGGAACACCAAAATTCTGACAGAAACCTGATAGTTTGGGATGTGTTAACTTCAGAGGTTGGTTTTCAGTCTTGTTATTGTCAGCATTTTTTTTTATTCTTGCTGCTTCTGCAGTGGTGTGAAGGGAAGGCTGTGAGGAGGTGACAGCACACCCTGGGTAATGCACAAATCTCAGGGGCTGAACAGACTGGCACTTTCTAGTGCTATTTCAAACCTATGCAAGCCATACTTAACCTACCAAAGGTTCACTTCAAGAGAAAGAATCTCAAAGGATCACTTCACCTTCAAACCAGCACCTTAAACAAAACCCAAAAAAAACAAGGAACAACTTCGGAAATAGGCAATACAGGATTTCTGCCAGAATCAAAGTGTAAACAAAAATTCTCAACAAACAGAAAAATAGCTCAGTTGAAGACACTTTACAAATTTCATTCCAATTTTTGGCTACTACTGAATACCTCAATAATATAGAAAAGTTTGGAAAACTTTAAAATGTCAGTGGACTAAATAAACAGGGTGATTGTAACAGTAACATGTAAATCCTTCTTCAGAGGAGATCAGCAGAGTTACTTTAAATGCTGACAGGTCAGTCTCTCTTGAGCTCTCTCACGTTAGAAGAGCTTGGCTTGCTTTTTTCCCCGTCTTAGAACAGCTTTGTTAACACCGTGAGCACAGCTCCGCTGGGGACTCAATGCAGGACTTTGGCACTTCCCAAACAGAGCCAGGGCTGCGTCAGTGTGAGTCCTTCAGACACTCTGACTGCTTCCCAGCTCTTGGATTTCAAGTTCAGGCAGCAGTGTTAAGCCAGTATTACCAAAATCTGTCCAGTGCTCTCTGATGGAGTGTTTTAACGTTCCCTCCTGGATCGCTGAGGAAGCTTTATTATCTCTCATATGCATATTCTTTTTTTTTTTTTTTTTTTTTTTTAAAGCATGAAGCATCCTCCAGAGTGACACTTCTAAAAGGCTTGGCTGGACAGGCTCTGGCAGCAGTGGCCATGGCAGCTGCAGCCCTCATGTTGCCAGATGTTTGTCCCACCTTGCCCTGCCAGGACAGCACAGCTGGCTGAGTGCCTGCCTGCCCAAGGCCTCAGCTCTCAGTTCTGGCACATTAATCAGAACAGTGGGTGAAAGGATTTGTATAAAACCATTGGGCTCTGGGCTAGCACACAGCGAGGCACAAATGTCTGAGTGCAGCTGCTAGGCAGGGTCAGAGCAGTGACACAGGGACACAAGCTGAGGTCACCTCTGGAGGAATCCCACAGCTTGGGGGTTGTCCCTAGGCATTACCCAGGGACACTCTGCAGTCACATCCCCACTTCACAGTTTTGGGGGTACAGCTGTGTTGGTAAAAGTGCAGTAAATGCAATCACCTCTTGACTGACACATGCTCCACCAAATTCCCAAGTGAAACAGAAGGAATTTCATGAATCATGGTGTTAACAGAAGAAAGGAGGAAGTAAGGTTTGTCTTTGATAAAAGTACCTTTTTTGTCCCTTCTTCTTCTCATCCTTATTTTTATTTATTTTTAATAGTGTTGAAGCTTTCCTTCTCCCCAGGGTTTTCCTTGAATACCTCCAGGTGCAGATGTAACACTAAACAAAAAGCTTGTACTGGATGGATGAGTAATTTCAGAAATCTGCTAAATTTTCTCCATCTTGATCTGCTTCCCTCCCTGATCTCCCTTTCCATTCACTTACAGGAGCTGAAGTATCCACTGTATGGATTTCTCCTTGATCACTTTCACTCCAGACCATGTCTAACCATGAATCAAAGCAGAATAATCCAAGGATTTCCTCTCAAATCACCATTTCCTCTGTTTTCCCTGTTACTAGCAAATCCCTCAGATCCCAACTGTCTGCAGCTCCTCATCTTCCGCCCTGGCTGGGAGTTCCACAGCAGCCAGAGCGGAGCCAGTGGCCCTGCAGCCTGCACAGGTCTCAGGCCACCCTCAGGGGCATGGGTAGCTCCTTTACTTCTCCCAGAGACACTGCTACTATGCCTTGGAAACCGTGCCAGAATTCAGAAGTTCCACAAACTATTGGCATTTTCATTTCCGTCCGAGGTTCTTGACATCTTAAGTCAGATCTCCTTCCGAGTTTTTTCTCCCTGAGATCTGATATACTGGGTCAACAACAAGCAGCTATTTGTTTTAGCAAGTTTTGCTTCTTATTTAATTTCTGTTTGCTTTCTGCCCTCATCATTGCTCATGAGTCCTCCCCTGTCCTGCAGGGAGAATCCTTGTTGTTGATGGCAGCAAGGAGAGGAACACAGGAGGACAGGGAGGGTGGAAAGGCAGGAGCTGCAGCACAGATCAATTGCAACATCTGGTGATGGCTGAATAGCTGGAGGAGACAGTGGCTTTGTTGTGCCTGAAGATCCTGACTGCTACTTGGAATATAAATTAAGGGATGACTGATTGCTGGTCTGAGACTTTGACCAGTATCTCTCATTACAAGATCATTCTGTACAATGCACTGGTGGCTTTGTTTCCCCACCCTCTGGAAAGAGCTATGTCCTGAGCAATCCCACCCGCCGGCACCTGAGGGACTGACACGTGTGCAGTGTCCCTGTTCCCTCTCGACCTTAATGAAAAAGTTTCATTTCACTGTCATCACCAGATGACCTCAAGGTCAATTATGGCTGCTTATCATATTCAATTAAGACTTTGTCAAGCACGAAGCTGGTACCTGCACCACACTCTACTAGTACACTTCCTCACACTCACACCCATAGCAAGAGAAACAACACTCTGCTGGAATGCAGGAATAGTGTCCAATCCCACAAGGTCAGGGCAAAGCCCAGTCACATTATTCAGCACACACTATGCACTGACTTTTTATCTCTTCCCAAGCCATGTCAATGTTATCACCACCATGCCTGATAATAAATTACTTTCAAAACTCCTTCATGGGTAGTTGTTCCTCACACTTTACATCCTGAACAAGCTTAGAGACCTTCTAAGCTCAGATTTAGAGATCATCTCTAAGTTGTTTCAGGAAGTAAAGGGGTAGGGAAGCAGGTTCTGAATGCAGTGATTGATTAAGCCACCAGTGGGATCAACAAGGTCATGTTTGGTGGCATAAATGGCTTTTACAAGGGATGTTGGTTTGTAATCAAGTTTGTAGAAGATGATACTGTAAATAAGTAGTCTTGAATTTGCAGTTTTGTTCTCCTAGCAGCACTCCTGGAAACCCAGTACAGAGAAACCACTCCTGAAACTCCTGGGCAGGGAGCCGCATTTTTCCACATGTCTGGGAGATGGGTCTCCAGCAGCCTCCTCCTTGCCCTTCAGTTCTCCTTACAATTCACAAGAAAAGGCTTTACCCTGCAGCCTCCTCCTGCCTCACCCCCAACACTTGGGTCAGACTGGGCACAGAACTCTCCAGTTCAAAGGCTCAGGTTAATTTTCACAAGTGTTTTGAGCAGCGACATGCACAGCCACTGTGAAACACCTGCTCAGATCAGGAGATCTCAGTAGCTACAGACGTCTCCACCACTCTCTTCAGAAGTTGAGAAAAATGCAGCCTTGCCCAGCTTTTGGACTGTTCCACATCCACAAACATTATTTACCTGAAAGGCCTGTGTTTTCTCAGTAAGATTTATTAGCTGTAGTTAGAGCTGCAATGATCATGCTCTAATTTTTCAGAAAGTACTACAGTTTATACATAGTTTTAACCACCTTTTGTAAAACCTTGAAGTAGTGACGAATCAACCCATAAAATAATACAAATGTCAGAACCAACATATTATTCTCCTTTAGGCATGGGCAGGATATCTGATTTTTGGCTGCTAAATGATTTGGCATCTGAACAACTGGCAACAAAAAACAAAAACAAATTTTCAAAGCGAAACAGCAAAACTGTGGGCAACCGCTGGCAAGCCTGGGATTCCTCCCCTTTGCATCTGGACGTGAAATGCCACGTCTGCTCTGGGAATCTCTAACCTAATTCACTTGTTCACAGCACAGCAAGTCAACTCCATCAAGATAGTTTGTGCCTGCACTTCTCTGTCACAAAGCCATGAGCACCTCTGCTGTAAAGCACAACGAACACACAAGTCCTCACTTGATCAAAGGAACCACTGGAGAGAGATCTCACCCTGTGGTTCTCTCCTGCCTCACTTCCCACTGGAGTCTACAGATGTCTACCAGAAACTGCAGGGGCTGAAAAGCAAACCAAAGGGAGCCCCTGGTGTCTCCTCTGGTATCACCAGCCCAGCAAGCCCCACTGCTGGGGTGATCCTGGGTGACACCTGCTCGTGGTGGGCTCTGAAGGACCAGGATACCACATGCTGTTATCAGCACTTCTCAGCTGAGTGAGAGATCGGCTCCTTGGGTTCCTCCGTAAGCCCCCAGCAGGCTGCACAGGGTCATCCAAAGGATGTGATGGCAGCAGTGCTGGGTGTTCTGGCTGAAGCCACAACACAGGGGTTTCCTGCTGCATCTCCTTCGCTCCCTACTGCTCACACTGCATCTCTTTCACAGCCACATGCTGCCATGGAAGCTTTGACACGTGTACGAACATGAGCAGCAGAGCAATGTCTCTCCTGTCTATATTCTATGCCAGAGATGCAGCACAGCTCTCCTTGCATGATGAAGAGAGATCCCAGAAAAAGGGCAAGAAACAGGAAAGGCACAAGCTGAAAAGATCCAGAACTGCTGCTTGTTGCTGTCCTATGTGTTCCTCATCTTGTTTGAGGTAACTTTGGACTCAGTGATGACCTGACTGCACCGCTGCAGGGGAACCTTTCTCCAAGCTCTGTATAACCCTGGGCTGCTGCAGTCCCTCTCTGGGGACTTCTCTCAGGCTTACAATGGAAACAAAGTGCGGGAAAATTGTTATTTAAACTCAGTTTTGGAGAGGAAATTTCTCACAGCCTGATGGCAATTAAGGAAAACATTATTTGGTGGCTGAGGAAGCCACTGACTTGGCTCTCAAATAGGGCTGGATTAGGAAGAACTGCAACGTCCCCCACTCTGTGCAGGCAATCCCGGTTGCCCAAGCACATTTCTCACCATGCCCCTCAGCTTCTCCAAAGCCTCTGGGACACAAAGAGGAAATCAGAGGAGACATGCTGAAAATGGAAAATTGCAACCTCCTAAAAATTATAATCACTCAAAATGGTAAAACAATACCCTTTGTCAAAGTTGGCACAGCTCCTACCAAATAGGAACTTGATCTTCGCTGGTACAACAGCAAGAAGCAGCATCCTGTGCTGATGAGATACTCGACCTGAATTTCTTTCCAGGTGCTTTTGCCACCTCTTTTGGCTTAAGTTTGTGGAAAACAGGAAGAGAGAAGCAGCCTGGGGTAGCAGTCACCTGAACCAGACACCACAGGGTGCATCAAGAGGAAAGCTGCTCATTGACAGAAATTGAAGGGTGTTTGTATTTAGTGGGAGGAAGAACATCTTACAGAATGCTGTGCATCACCCTAGGAAGCTGTAATAGGAGTGTAGAATCATGGAATGGCTTGGGTTGGAAGAGATCCTAAAACTCATCTTGTTCCAGCCCTGCCATGGGCAGGGACACCTTCCACTATCCCAGGTTGTGCCAAGTCCTGTCCAGCCTGGCCTAGAACACTGCCAGAGATGGGGAGCCCACAGCCTCTCTGGGCAACAAGTAAGGCACAAACCCAGGACTCCAGAAACTTCCATGAGATTTGCAAGCAGCAGGGGTCAGCTGTGAAGTCCCTGCTCAGCTCCCCTGGGGTACTCTAAGCCCCACACTGAGGAGTAAAGAATGAGCAGAAAGAGGCCCCAAGATCTTCACAGTTCCAGGCTGCAGCTACATTTGTACTTTTTAATTAACCAGGAGAAAGGTTTATTTTATACAGATTATTTTATTGAGAGTTGGGACACAATTGCAGCCCTCTAGGACAGGAGCAGTACGAACACTAAGAGAACAAATGCCACTGTCTCAGAGGGAGGAATTCTGCCTCAGCTTCCCTCAGCTCCATCACTGTCCCTGCTGCCGGGAATGCCGAGGGCATTGCTGTCCCTGCCTGAAGCAGGCAGGATGCTGACACATGGCACAGCCTTCCCACCCTGCCACTTAGCACACCAAGAGGAAGCTGGCAACAGCCAGATCAGTAACTGGAAGCCACAATGACAGTCTGTCCCCAGCGCTGGACAGTTAATCCTGATGCACACCCCTCTGTGAATTTAAAACACTTCCTCCAGCCCCTCTCTGGCTGTGGTCAAACAGCTGATGACACACGCTCTGATAGAGCAGCAGGGTTTCTGCTGGGGCCACAGAACACTACAAAGTGTGAAAAGTCTCCAGGAAAAAAACCACAAAAGCAGGCTTAAACCTTTAAAAATAATACAGACACTAAGTGGCATCTAATGTTGGCTTGAAAGTAAGATACACCAACAGAGCATTTTAGGTAGATTTCATTTTTAAAATTGCATTTTCTACATTATTTCTTATTACCCAGAATGTTTTGTGTGTAATTATTTGTGAGTATTAGGGTAAAAAGGCAGATGCCAATTTAAACCCAAGCAAACCATTGCAAGTTCAGCAGGATATTAAATGTAAATATTTCACAGCTGAGCTGGAATGCTTTCTGAAATACTGAATATTGATTTAAGTTATGTATACTCCTTGCTTTTGAGGAGTTACACGGATTAGAATCAGTGCTAACATCAACATTGCAATGTACTAGTTAAATCCACTCTCTACTCATTACTTCTTCTGGATTTTATAGTCAAATTCAGAAGCAAGGTGAGGCCAGTGTAACACTTTACCCACAGCCACTGCACACACTTGGAATTCCACTGCTTTACACCCACTTGCCCATGCTTAATTAATTACCTCGTTACACAGATTCTCATTCTGGTTCAGTTCAGAGTCTGTGGAATTTAACCTGGCAATACTTGCCACAGATTAAAAATTAAGAAGAAAGGAGCAAAGGAAAAGCTATAACAGTTAAGAGGACTACTAATACCAGAATACACAATGAAAAAATAAGTGCTTCCAAGTATAACTCACATAGCCTCTCTCTTTCTGAATGCTCAGAACTAGTTCACAGGCAGCTAAATTATAATTCTGCTTCTCAGATAACAGAAACTCAATTTAATATGGTCAAAGTAAGCAACTTTGAGACTTGGAACAGAGCTCTGGAGACCTCAGGTGCTCCTTGGGAGAAAGGAAAAGCCCATGGGAAGACATGTCTGCTGTAGTAAAAGGCAGATGCCTTCAGAGCACTGTATGTTCAGTCATCTCTTTATCAAACCCTTAACTAATTAAACAATCCTCTTGTCAAAGAGGACAGTCATTGTTTGTGTGACCAATGCCCTGTAAACATAATGGGATAATCTGCCTTTCTCCTTTTTCTCTCCTTCAATTCTTCCAAACAGCTGGGGGATGCGCTACCCGCTCACTGGGAAGCCTCAGCTCATCTGTCGTTGTCCCTGCTCGCGGCAGCACGCAGCATCAGAAGCCAAGCTTAGGACAATGACGCCTCAGACACTCCAACAATCCATCTGATCCTGTGCCAATGGAGAGTCCCTGGCCACGGCAGGGCTGGGCAAACAATCGGCAGGGGGGGAAAGAAGGGATTCCTGGAAAGAACTGACAGTTAAAACTGTATTGATCTACAACGGCAAACGATGCTCCAGCAAAAGCATTTCCAGCACCCTCCTCTGACTTGGTCCCAGGGAAGAAAGAGTCTGCAAACACCAAAGCTTTGGTCAGATGGCATCAGGCTTGCTTTCACATCTGCACAGTACAGCAGCAAAAGCTGTTCTTCAGCTGCTGGAAGCTCAGCAAGTCCCACGTTCAGAGATTGCTCCAGCCCCGGGTACCCGAGGGAACAGTTCAGCTCACAGTAACCCCATCTGTGGATGGGTCATGACCAACAGCAGTTACAGAGGGGCAGCTATTTTCTCATGTGAAATGAGGACAGCATTTCAGTAGGTTGCAAAATTTAAAGGTTTGCCCCTCTCTGTATTCCTGATGTGGGGGATGTCTTCCCCACAGCCCACTCTGCTTCCCCCTGTCAGCAGAGGTGCACAGCTCTATCACCCCAGGGATGACCAGGACAAAAACCATTCCCTGTCCCAGCCCTTCCTCATCAAAGTGTCTGTTTTCCTACTTAGACCACAGCAGCAGTCTCTACTAACTAACCAGTACTTGAATATTTGAATTAAAATGCAGTACCTGAAACTGAAATTAATCACTATTACAAGGTGCAGATTTCATAAGGCTTCATTCTGCTTCATTCCCAGGAATGAAGCAGAAAGCAGGTGGGTAGGCAGCCCTTCCCTCCCAGGTGAGGCTCCCCAAGCCCTGGGGACACAGGCTGGGACAGTCAGTCACTCCCCTCCAGTGTGCTTTGCTGGCAAAGGCCACACACAGCTCTACTGACCAGAACTGGTGACCACAGTGTCGTTGATCTCAGGCTATTCACTCGTATGGGCTGGTTTGGCTAAGAAGGGAATGTGGTGTTTCTATAAGGGGTGAAGAAGGAGGAGGAAGGGAAAGCTGAATAATATCCAAATGTGAAAACCCTTCAGCGCCCATCAAACATGTGAAGTGGTCACAGCCCCAAGGCTGCCAGAGCTCCAGGAAGGTTTGGACAATGTTCTCAGGGATGCACAGGGTGGGATTGTTGGGGTGTCTGTGCAGGGGCAGGAGTTGGACCTGATGATCCCAGTGGGTCCCTTCCAGCTCAGGGTTTTTGATTATTCTAACAGAAAGCTTGAGGTCCTCCACAGTCAAATCCATCCTCAGCTGTATTGTCTAAATTCCCAAATTCCCCAAACCTCCACTGACACCCTGGGCAGTGCCTGACAGTGCCATTTCAGCAGAGAATGGGAAAGACAAAGGACTTAGCACAAGGATAACTCTGATCTTCTCCTAAGCAACATCCCCTCTCCCAGCCCAGCTATGGGGAAAAATCCCCTCCCTTGCTTCTCCACACAACACTTCAGACAGGATTCAGCAGGGACCTGGAGTCCCACTCCTGGCTAAAGGCAAACACCCCCACCCCACCACAGATCCACAAGGACAGAACAGCGTGACAAACTTCATCCATGTGCACATCCCTCTGAGGAACTCACAGATGTATCCAGGTGTCCTATCCTCCCTCAGCCCTACCTTGGACAAGCTGCCAGCTGGCTTAAAGCTCCTCCAGAGGAGACACAACAGTGGTGTGCCCTGTGCTCAGGAGGGAATGAAACCCAGGAGACAGCACGTACAATGCAAAGTCTTTCTTTTTGCACCTCATCTAGGCCACAGCAGAGAAAAAAAAAATGCAAAACTGCTCTATTTTTAACCTACCACCAAGAGAGACTTTGCAGAACCATGTTCAAATCTGAACAAGTTCCTCATCTCAATCCAAGTTAAACTCAGCAAGCATAAAGCAAACATCCCAAATGGAACATATCAAAGCCAAAATGATGTTATCCTAGCAAATTGCAACATTTTCCATATCTGTAACCAAAAAAATAGCAATATCAGCCTTAAGGCTCTTTTTCTTGCTCTCCCCCTTGTTTGTTTTCTCCCTCCCCACCTCATCACTGCAGCCAAGTTTTAAACAATATCCATGAAAATAGCAGCGTTCAATCCTGGAGCAGCCAAGTTAACGAGGCCATGCAGCATCCCAGGGCACTCTGGAGGGAAGGGCTCACAAAACTTGTTATTGCAGCCTGTGCTGCTCTTAAAAATGTAAAACATTTCAAACTGGCAAGCACTTCCCTCTCCTTCTCCCCCAGTCTCCAAGTAAGAGAGAGTTCCGACTTCCAAATACATATTGTGGAAAGAATGAAGAACTTCTGGAAAAAATGAAAGACAGGTTTGCCTTTCTAAATTTAAAGATTTATAAATCAATGCAAATCTTTTTCAAGAAAGAAGAAAAGAAAAGCCAGCAGAACACTCCTGCGAGTTCTAGCACAGCCATCAGAGAGTTGTAGAAACAAGTACCTGTTTTTCCTGACCTACATTTGCAGGCTGGCAGGAAATCAAAGTTCATGTCAAATTACAGCAGATTTTGAACAGACTTGCATGTGCCCTCCAATCTCAGCTATTAAATCTGTTTGGGCCCAGGGAGTGAATGTTTGGTATGAAAGATGCCACTTTCTACAGTGACACATGCTGGGTATTACGTGAATGCAGGCAGGTTGTCTTTTGGTTTTAACACTAAAAATGGGAATGGATTTTCCATAGGAGTTGATTTAACTAGAGACATTTTCCTTTCCTTGAGCTGTTCTCTATACATTCTCTCCTATATTTACCATAAAATCCATGTGGTTAAGCAGACACAACCACAAAAAGCCAACATGGAGCTTTGTCCTGAAGGCCTCGCTATGGAACAGCTACACAGGCGAGAGCTGCATGTGTGGGCTGGGTAAACAACAGCACCCAGCAAACAGCACAGGGGGCTGAGGAGAGACAGGGACCTACAGCAAGGACAGACAGGCAGCCAGGGACAGAGCAGCCCAACCTGCACCACTTCTCACCCCAACACAGGCAGCAGTCCCTTGGATTGTTGTCCTCTGAGTGGGGTTGTGCTTTACCTGCCTCAGAGTGCAGCCCCCTGCACTTGTAATTTCAAAAGGGGTCTGGCCAATGCCAGGCAATGGAAAAAGCTGCAGTAGCAGGAAGGGGACATAGTACCACATTCAGCCTTTTTTTCCACTCAAGACCACTGAAGCTACTGCAGGGAGCTGGGAAATGACACTGCTACTGATCTACCTCATGTTTGGTATTATTGCCAGGCCCTTATTCCTACAGATGCACCTTTGCCGCATTAACCCAGTGACTCCTGACCTGTCCCAGAAATCAGGGTCTGCAGTGAAGATGGTGAGTTCTTCCTGCTTCCAACTGGTTTAAAAAACACAGCAGGAAAAGAAGGCCTTGTAATCCAGATTTTCCAAATATCCAGGGAAGACTAAACCCCATGGAATGCAAAGGCATGGATGGACACCTCAGACAATTACATGAACCCCCATGCTCAGCATCTGCGATGATCTGGTTTAACATAAGCTAGCAAAAACTGTGTGATGGAAACACAATGAAAGTTTCCTTTGTTTTCATGCCCATTGTCAGACTTCTGTTGTTTCACAATGTCCATATTTCACTAAAATTAAAAACGCTGTGTTGCAAAACACATTCAAGACAAAAGTTTCAATTAAGCCTTTTAAAAGATGTTTTTCACAATTGTGGCAGAAATTCCTTAAAACAGCATCCTCCCCAGGCCAAGTCAAACATGCCCAAAGAGGCTGCAGATGCAAACCCCCGGGAATGCACTGGCAGCAGAATTCCCATCCCTTCACCCCCATGTCAATAGGAATTACCCATACAAACCAGCTCAAGCCTAAAAACCCCACTGAATTCCAATCACAGGCTGCCATGAAGTAAAGGATCCAGACATCCATTAGCAGCAATCTGAACAGCCCTGTCTTTTGGGGACTGCTGGTTTCGCTTATGTTTATTGATTTATATATAACTACAAAACTAATGAGATTTTAATGAAAAGTGGGACATTATTAATTTGGGTTCCCCCCAGGAGGTTCAGTTTATTTCCAATAAGCATGCTGCTCATTTAAACAGGAGGTGATGGTTTTAAGAAGCTGAAACATGAACCTGTTCCCAAACGTGCATGGTCTGAAATGACACACTGGTTTCTGCAGTTGACAGTTTTACTGCCTTTATCTACATTATTTTGATCAGATAGATTTTTTTTTAACTGGTGACTTCTAAATAAATAATAAACAGCTAATCTGTATATCAAGCAATATAATTATTTTTAATAATTATTTTTTCAAAAGTCAACCCTCTGCATATTTGCTTCTTCCCTGCCTTAAACAAATCAAATGTAAATAATGACTAAAATACAAAACCGTTTGCAACTGTTTTTTTTAAAAATTGCATAGTACTTAATATTGAGAAACTAAGTAGATGCACAGATCATTAATAATAGGTATCTCTATAGTTCTCCTTACTGAAAAAGCTGGAGACCTCAGCTATGAGACACTTCCAAAGTGTACCCATGAAATACCAGCATCAGGCAAAGCAATCCCTTTGAAAACCCTTTCCTTAACCTGACACAAGGTCTGTAGCACAGAGGTGAGGCTGCACACCTCTAAAGCTCTCTGGAATAATTGCTCCTCAGCCATACACCTTCCACCTCTGATCTCCAATGGGCCTCATGGAATTCATATGGAACCAAGAGTGCTTTGCATCACCGCCTTCCATGGCCAGTGCAGCTCAGACAGTGCAGTGCTCTTACCCCTCCTACACCAGGGCCATGAGAAATGAAACACTGAACCAGAGCTTTAAAAAAGCATTTAAATTAGGAAATGAGGTCTGGAACATGGAGCATTTGAACTGCTTGTTCATCATGGCCAAAGCAGTGGGCCCACCAGCTACTGGAGGCAGGAACTCTAAATTGGCAGTGCTGGCTTTCCAGGATCCCATCAACCCCTGACTCCTCCAGACACAGACCAGAAATGCACCAACTACAAATTAGGGAGGGACAATTTTAGTCGTTCATTCATGAAAGAACATTCAGTTCCTGCCTCATGGCTATATTGCACAACCCAAATATAAAAGATTGTGATTCCAGAGTGAAGCTTCTCTGAGTTTAGGCTTGCCCAGTCCCTCCCCTCCAGTTTCTTCTGGTGTCCTCTAAAGAGCCAGGCTGGGACAGCTGGGGGTATTTAGCCTGGAGAAGAAAAGACTCCATGAAGAGCTTGGAGCCCTTCCAAGGCCTAAAGGAGCTCCAGGAGAGCTGGAGAGGGACTGGGGACAAGGGATGGAGGGACAGGACACAGGGAATGGCTTCCCACTGCCAGAGGGCAGGGATGGATGGGAGATTGGAAGGAACTGTTCCCTGAGAGGGTGGGGAGGCCCTGGCACAGGGTGCCCAGAGCAGCTGTGGCTGTCCCTGGATCCCTGGCAGTGTCCAAGGCCAGGTTGGACAGGGCTGGGAGCAGCCTGGGACAGTGGGAGGTGACCCTGCCATGGCAGGGGTGGTACTGGATGGGCTTTAAGGTCCCTTCCAACCCAAACCATTCCATGGTTCTACGATTCCTTCTCTTCCTAAATGCTACAAGTTGGGTACTAAAGCATCTGTGTTGTTCAAGCACTCCACCCCAGTAAACAGCATCACCTGGGGCTTTAGGGGAACAGACAGTTCAATCTGCCAAATCTTAAAACATCATTTTCTTTCTGGAGATGATAGTTCAGTAAGTGATCCTGCAGCATTCACTGAAGATGAATGTCCCACAAAGCAAGCACAAAAAAGATACGTGGTTCCACCCATCTGAACAAACATTTCCTCCCAGTCACACCCTCTGCACATAAAAGCAGGAATCTTTCTAAACTCACACTGAACAATTCTAGTGGAAGGTCACAAACAATAACAATGGATAATTAAAACAATAATCAGGCTTAGTACGACAAAAATTAAAAGTTAATTGCTCATCTTTTTTTTTCAAACTGCCCAAGCCTCAGCAAGAACATGTTTTGGACAGAAGAGGATTTTAACTTAAAAGATTACAACAAGCTGCTGTTCATCACCAAAAGAAAAGTCTCTGCACTCTTGTGCTGTGGGATTCACTGTGAAGCACAGGGATTTTGTGGGACAGAGGAAGATAGACTGTAACAGTCTTGCTGAAGATTGAATATGCTAAAGTATTACACACAGGAAGGAACCTCCAGGCTGAAAACATCCATAGCTTGGAACTGGCTCAGGGTCACTGGCTCATCCCACCAGCAGTGACCCCCTGGACTGCCCTGCTCTGCTCTCCATGTTCTTACCTTGAAGATACAGGAATGGGAGTGGTGTTGGGAATACCACTAGGAAAAAAGAAGGGAAGGGAAGGGAAGGGAAGGGAAGGGAAGGGAAGGGAAGGGAAGGGAAGGGAAGGGAAGGGAAGGG
>VZUI01006610.1:0-10248 GCA_013401135.1 Cettia cetti | reverse complement strand
GAGAGAGAGAGAGAGAGAGAGAATGAGAGAGAGAGAGAGAGGAAGAAAAAAAGATGAGTAGAAGAAAAATGATAGAAGGAGAAAACCCTAAAAACCAGAGAAGTAATTTGAATTACAGCATTGGGTATGAGTGAATAACTTTATGGTTTTGTGAAAAAGCTCAACATTGTAGTTGGATGAGATTTAAATTTTAAAAGGCTTTCCATATTAATGGGCAATAACAAGGTTGCTAAATAACAGTATGATAGATGTTAAATCAGCATGTCCAGATAATTTTGTCTGCAAGTGCCACAAAAAGTCAGCTGAGCAGATCTCTTGATCATCGGTGATGATTTTCAATAACTCTTGGACCACTGGAGCATTTCCAAAGGGTTGGAATGAAGCTAATGTTATGCCAATATTTTAAAAGTGCAAATGGGACATCTAATTATAGACCTGTCATCCTGACATTGATCCCAGACAAATTATGGAACAAGAGATATGGGATTTGATGAATAACCTATTAAAAGAGGATGATATAATTAATGGCAATCAGCATGGGCTTATAGGAAAGACAGACTTTTGAACTTGCTTGTAAGCTGATCAGGAAAAACTATCATTGAACTTGTATGAGGATGATGCTGATGATCTTGTTTTATTTCTATAGGTCATTTAGTTTCATACTGAACATTAACAAAGACGAAATTGTGAACAACAACATTATAAATACTAAACTGAATAAAACATTCTAACGTGTGGGTTTTAATATACTGTATTTAAGGAATAGTCAATGAGCATGTGTTCTAAAGAAATGCAAAAGGCTTTTTATTTTTGGTTTTATTTGCAGCCTCAGTATAACATCATTGTTGCTAGGAAAAAAAAATAATAGCTAACACAGCAAATGGAGGAGGGATACATGAAGAAAAGGAAAGATTGCTGACAAGCAAGTTGGAATCCATCAGATATCAGGCATAAACAATTATTTATTATAGACGATGAAAATTATGTATCTAGGGACAACAGTGGAAAGAGCACTGGTAAAATGGGACCTCTATCCTAAGGATTATAACTCTAAAACCTTGGGGATGACAAACAGCAACCTACTATGCCTGGAAGAGCCTAATACAATCCTAGCCTGTGCAGGATTCAGCCTCTCCTTCTTGGAATATAAAGGCTACCTCTGTAGTCCTCAATTAAAGAAGGACACTCATATATTGAAAGACAAGTACTGAGAATCATTGCGAATGTATCTAAACATCAGGAAATAAATCTTACACCTAATTTTAAGGAACTGTTTTAAAATTTTCTGGTACAGCAGTTCCTTTGCCTCTTTTAGTATCGAGAGCATAGCAACAATTCTAGTAAGAAGTCAGCTTTCATGACTATTCCCAAGAAGTTCAACCTGTTTAAGAATTACAAAGGAAGGTAAAGGATTCATTTGACAGTAAACTGTCTGTACTCACACTCAGAACAGAAATCAGGCTGTGAAAAAGGTGATAACCAGAATCCATTTGCCAGACAGCAATGTTTGGTTTTTTTCCCCCTCTCTAAAATCATACACTAATTCTAACAGAAAGTATAGTTATGTCATTAGTTGTGGGCTTGTTTAACTGCAGTAATTTCTCCTACTAGTTGACTTCCACAAGTCAGCATTGATACATCAGTCCCACAGATTTTGCTTTTGCTAGGTGCTGTCTCGGGTCATATTTAATTCAATAACATTTATGAGATTTATGGTTGATGACAATCCACTGTACAAACCCAGTTTTAAATACCCAACTTTGAAATAATTATTTCCTTGCCCTTGTTATCTTTTTGATCATCAAAAATAGAAAAAAAAGAAAAAGAAAAATACAAACAAACAAAAAATCCACCTAAACAAAACCCACCAAAAACCTACAGAATAACTGTAGCCAGTAGTAAAAGAAGTAACACAGATGACTTCTTGGGCAACAGATATTTAAGAGTGTAATGTGTAAAGTCAGAAATTGCTTCTCAGTTTACCTTGTTTTCATTCAGCTTGTAACAGATTTCCCTTCCTTTGGAATGAAACACTTGAAGTATTATATTCCAAATGCTTGTTTTGAATTCCAGAGAACATTATGTATTTCCATGCTTTAGGGAATAAACAATAGGTGTTCCTCTCTATTATGATTAAAAAATAATGCTATGAAATGGTTCAGTTTCACCTGACTGTCTATGCAATAACCTATTTTGAACTCCTTCTCTAAGACTTCAGGTCTTCTAGCCTAGAATAAAATACAGCAGTTGTTTGAGTCCTTTCTGAGGAATTCCTGTGAAGAAAAATTAACATATTATGACCATAAAATTTTGCTTTACTGGGTGCTGACCATATCAGTTTCCATTGAATTCAACATGATACTAACTAAAGCTCTCAGTCAGGAATGTCAAGGAGGAACAAACAAAAAGTGATGAATTCAGAACTCTTCTGCATAGCAAACAAAAAAGTACTTGAAGAAATAGCTGCTTCTTTCAGTCCTGATTGTTCCACTGCTGCCCTTTGGTTTGGAAAACAATAGCAATATAAAATACAACCTGAAGCAATATTGAAAAATAAGAATATTTTGAAAATCAAACTTAACATAAAACTGAGTTTGCTTTGCAGCTCCAAGGCTACCATATTGCATCAGTACCAGTAATGACAAGTGAAGTTCATGTAAATATTTAGAAGCCATGTAAGGAGAGCTATTTTGAAAAAAAGAAGCTAATAAAAGCCTTATTTTATGATATACTGTATCAAATGATCTAAATATGGTAGAGCAGTAAAGGGGCAGAAACACACATAAGAATACAATTTTCCAAAGATGCAATGCCAAAGTTAAATTTTCACTTGAGAATGATTTTATAACAAGGAAAAAATACTGTACCCTCCTGCTATTAATTGATTGGCAAAACAAGGATAATGACTATGAATATAACAAATGACGTGGTTCCTAAGTGTTTCACAGATGCATACTGCCAAGGTACTGAAGTGTGAAATTAGTGAAGCACTTATGCAATATACAGGCATTGTGAATATGATTATATCTAAGAGATTATTCCAGTAATGATAACTTGAAGTTCACACTAGAACAATTACTCATTTTCATCAGGTGATAAGGATGACAATTTTAATTTTTAACATCTCTGTCTTGATCCCTCCAGCGCCTGTATGGATGTAGCCAATGCAGCCATGCAGTAGTGTGGAAACAGGTTTTTTTCTGTTGAGAGTGCTTATCTCAGTTCTGGTGGTGTTCCTATGGCTAAAGGAATTTCAATGTGGCACACAGAACACTAAGCCAGGAAATATATTTAAGGAATAGGATAGAATAGAGTTGTTCTGTTTGAAAGGATCTACAAAAGTCATTTAATCTACCTGCAATATTTTGTTCATATATGTGCCAGACCAAAAACTACTATTATGTGTTACACTGAGTGCAAAATTATAAGGTGGGTCAAAATTTTGCATGATCTAAAATGATTAACACAATAAAGAGTATGAAATGAAAAAAAAAAAAAAAAAAAAAAAAAGAAAAGAATTCCAGCTAAAGCTAGATACTGATCACAAAGTGTCTTTTTGGATACTTAGGTCAGCTGCTCATGAATGAAGACATTGTGCACGTACTTCAATTCATGGAAATGTCACTGTTGATAAGTAATAAGCCAAAACCAGTTGTATTCAGGAAGGAGTTCAGTTAAGTTTCTTTCTCTTTTTCAAGGAGAACATTCTGGAAGATGGGCTCTCCACCCTGTCAGTAAAAGCACAGCAGAACCACCTATAGACAGTGCTGTCAGGTACAAGAAGTGACTCTTGGGAAGTCCTGCAGAGGGACAGAAGCTGGAGACAATGATCCTGACGGATCCCTTCCAACTCAGCGCATCCTATGGTTCAATGAATTGAGACCTAGATTAAAAAGAAACAGCAAATGCATGAAGATATATCTTGAACTGTGCAAAGGAGTTTTGACCTTTGCTACAATCTCCAGTATATCTAAAAAACGTATTCAGTGAATTGACAGTTCCCTATGCAATTAAACATACCATCATGCATTCCTAGAGATCCAGTAGACAAAGTCTGAGCTTTAAAAGAATTTCATTGTCTTGAAATCTATAAATCATCACAATGCACAATCACAGTATTTAAAGATGTTTTTATAAAGTGACTGAGTTGACATAATCTCTTATTCTGTCACTGAAGCCAACTTGCACAGAGCTTCTCAAGCACTAATATTTGAAAGGAGGAAAGCCTCCAACATTTCTTTGAATATGGGCCAGAAAATACCTTGTTTTTTCAGGAAAATGCAATCATAAATACACAGAGGTGGTTGTCCTAGGCATCTTTAATTTTCTACTCCTTTGTGTTGATGTCCTCAGGCAAGAATTCTTAATTTCATTTTTGAACATATTACTTACTGAATTATAAATCTAGAAACACTGACAACTGGCCTGAAGTAAATTTATTTTAATATAATCTGAAACTTTTATTTGGGTCCTATCTTCCTCCAATGGCAATATAATCACCAAGATAATTTGCATGATTAGCTGGAAAACTCTTTTCAATACTAAACACGAATACATAAAAACCCATGCTGATTTATTTTCTTCTCTATTGGAAAACGAAACTGAACACAGTCCTTTCATGTTGAACCTAAGATTCATGAGTTTACAGAGTAAGACCATTTAAAAAAAAAACATTTGAGGGAGCAGATGACTCAAGTATTCCTATAGTTTTCATCTTCCTCAAAATTTTAATAATAAAAATGGATGGGATCAGTAAAGGTCTCATTCCAACAACTTTCCAACAACTTGGCCTTAATATGAGCCATAATATGTGGTTTTATTCTAAGCTAACCATGAGCTAATACAGCTTCCAGGATTCCAAGAGTTCCAGCTGATGGCCTTGCCATCCAGCTAAAGACCCAGATTTAATGACAATTGTATAATATGTTGGAAATTGTTAGTTTCTCCCAGCTGCTTTTACAAGAATATATGTGCAATAATCCACAAGAACATGTGCAAAAATCCAGAAATCATCTGCAAATATGATATTCAGATTCCCAGGTTTCCTCACTGACCTGACACAGAAGGTGTAATAATTTGTAACAAGGCTTTAAACAAGGCAGAAGAAGAAAAGAAAATGTTCTTTGAAAGAAAATAAAGACTTGTAGGTCAGATACTAGTCTTGCCCCCAGGAGACCAGTATTCATTTTCTGATTCAGTAAGAGATTCATTATATAATACAGAGCAGATCTGTGTCTCCATCTCCATTTACAGAGTAAAGACAATGCTGTTTAACACTCTCTAACCACAACATCCCAAAGCCTGCTCTGCATTGCTGAAGGTTTTTTAATGATTTTATATTCACAGCCTTGTCTATACAATCTCTTTTAGGAAGCTGTTGAAGGGAAGGAACCAATCAGCATTTCCTTTCCCACCAAAAATTTCCTTCTACTGTGATTATCTAACCTGAATTATTTTGTTGCGATCCAGATGGTTTCACTGTATTGTCCTTGTATTTCCCTGGTAACTCACAATCAAACTCCAAGAACATTTCCACTTTGGGGTATCCTTCTGCTTACATATTGTCTTGTTTATTCTTGCTTTTCCCAAGAATATCACATTCTCCATGGCTATAAATTCTAGCTTCAAGGAAAGTCAGGGATGTAAGCAAATGCATGTAGCTACATCCTTAGAAACAGTTTGTTCACAAAATCGCACAAGAAATCTACAGAATAGGCTTGATAGTAAGATGTGGACAAAACATTTGGTATTCAGCAGCCAGTCCACCTCTGACAAACACCCTCCCATAACAGTTCATAACAGTTCTCATTAATTACTTATTGCAATTTATGCCAGAATATCATTCAATTTGAGGCTATGAGCAGAAAAGTATCAGTGACATCTTAAAGCACAGAATTTTTTTTTAAATACTGCTTCTAAAAAATATTTTTTATCTTATTTAAGCAACACTGTGAAAAGACCATTTCTACACTAAATTATCCCAGCTGGGTGCCTAATGTGTTTTAATTTTGAAAAAGTGATGCTCAACTGATGCTATAAATTTCACACAAATGTTCCAGTTATTTACCAAATGATTAAAATTAAATATGTTATTGTCATATTGCAGATTTTTGGGTTTTTTTCTGGAATCTTAAAAATGCTGCTTCAGACATGTCCTTTACTGGTATTCATCAATCCTGAAAATATTTTATTCTCATATCATAATGATGGAAAGTTGTATGAGTCAGCAATGCAGCCAGGAAGGCCAAGCATGACCTGGGAAGCATCATGCAAAGCATCACCAGCTGGGTCAGGGAGAGGATTGTCCTGGTCTGCTCTGATCTGTTCTGCTCTCTCTGGGGTAGCCTCACCTCGAGCCATCAGGGCAGTTTGGGGTGCCACAATGCAAGAAAAACATTAAACTTTTAGAGAGTGTGAGACACAAACTTTAAAGAGTAAAGGATTTTAGAGAAGATTTTTGTTAGGGATAAACTTTGCTGGAATCCACAAAAACAGATAGGCTTTCCTAAAGTTTAAAGTTAATAATTAGTTGATAAATAATTGCATGTCAACTGTATGTTTGTTTAGTTGTGCTTGTAATGAGAAATGGGGAATCTGATAAATAGATTTTAGGAACACAAGACAATTACAAACCTTCTGTGCCCAGAAACCCATTGAACAGTCATGAAGACAGGAAATAGAAGTTCTACCAAGGGTTCATCATGTTCGCATTGAAAAGTTAGAAAGGTCAAAACGAGGAAGACTTAGTTTATTTCCTCGTTTTAAGACCCCTCCCCACGAAAACAGCCACCAACCCATATCAAAGTACAAAATATGCATGCTTAATAGCTTTTTAGCTAATTACCATGTGAAGCGGAGAATGGGAGTTACTGGGGTTATGAGTATGCATTTATGTTTTGGGTATTCAATATTTCTGTAAATAAAAGGACTCTGATTTTCTGTAAATTGTGGTGTGTATTTGGGAGCTATCCTGCATGCTGCCTGGGTGTCGCAATAAACATACCCTTTCTAACTTTAAACTGCTAGGGAGTTTTTTTCTGTCACGGTTGGATATAGATACTAGATCAGTCTCCATATTTTTTTTAATCAAGTGTCCAAAGAAGGGCAATGAGGATGATGAAGGACCTTGAGGAGAAGCTGTATGAGGAACAACTGAGGCCACTTGGTCTGTTCAGCCTGGAGGAGACTGAAGGGAGCCCTCACTGCAGTTACAGCTTCCTCATGAAGGGAAGAGGAGGGGCTGACACTGATTTCTTCTTTCTGGTGACCAGTGACAGGATCTGAGACAGTGGCCTGAAGTTGTGTCAGGGGAGGTTTAGGTTGGATATTAGAAAGAGGTTCTTCACCCAGAGGGTGTTTGGGCACTGGAACAGACTCTCCAGGGAAGTGGTCATAGCATCAGCCTGACAGAATTCAAGAAGCATTTGGACAATGCTGTCAGAGACAGGATGTGATGGTGTGACTCTTGGTGCTGTGAAAGGCAGGGAGTTGGATGCAATGGTCCTTGTGGGTCCTTTCCAACTCAGCTTATTCAGTGGTTCTATGGTAATTTTTTCTCATTATTCTGAAACTGTATTCACTTTAATAATTTAACAATAATACTATTCATGTAATGTTTTAAGTGCCTATTGCAAAAACATTTTAGATTTTTTATATTGCAGATTTTTTATTATGGAGTTTTCTGAGGTGGGGTGATTAATTTTTTCCACTCAAACTGTTTTAAATTCATAAATGAATTTACATTAATAGAAAAAAAAAATCGTTGCAGCCAAACTCATAATGTCACATAATTAGTGTTGAATTCCTTTCTTCCTTCACTTGGATAAGCTCTCCAAAATTAACAAAGAAAGTTTGAATGCAGTTCTTCTCTTCTGTCTTAGATATCTGGCTTTGGATGAGAAGACTTTTCTTTGGGAAGTAACTGTCTCTTTCATTTGAGTTTAGGGTTTGTGTAAGGGGACGAGGACTCCCTTGTCAGTGTTTTGAGTCAGAAATGGCAGCCAGAAATTGTGAGTCTGTAGAAGTGTGTGGTTTTATAAGTACTCTGTCCTTGAGATATTCCCTCCCTGATTTTCTTAATCTGCAAGGTTTTTCAGCCTGTCAGTGGCTGATTTCCTTCTCATGAGAAGATTTCTTGGGACAATTCTTATTCAAGAACAATTGGTGTAAACTATAATATTTTTTGGTGTCTCATAACATTTCCTCTCCCAGCTGTTGTTTCTATTATTTAACCAATGGAGAGAGGTGTTCATTTTACAGACCAATTATACAGCATATTATAAAAGGGCTGGGTGAATTGAAAAGAAAAACCTCTCTGAGCTTTCTACTACCTTGGAGCTCTTTATTGCATGTCCAACAGCAACATTTTGGGACCCAGATGGGGTGATCTATTATCTAAACGAGTATCAATAATCTAAACAAAATAAAGTTTTATATAATGGGACTTTTTATATTTGTGTATTTCAAATGTCTTGAGGAATCGACCTTCTATTGCCTGATCCAAATCAAATCCAGGGAAATGTGAGTGCTTCCATTAAATTCTGAAGCATAACCACCAACATACTGTTTTCAGGTGGAACACAACCTATTTTTTGTGAACTATTAGCCTGAATACACAATTGATGTATTTTTCTCAGAAACATAACCAACATTATTTTTTCTTCCTAGAATGCTAGGAAGTACTAAGTACTTAGTACTTCCCAGCACTAAGAAAAGCCACCAAGTTCTTCTCAGAAATTTCCTTCTTTATTCTCTCTTTTGAAATATCAACATGGAAAAAATGGTAAAATCAGAGGATGCATCATTATATGCATTTTTAGAAAAAAGCACAAGTATCAAGCTGGTAAGAAATGCATTACTAGTAAGAGAGGCTTTTCTTATCATGCTGTTGTCATTTGTTTATGTCTGAATTGCAGTAATTCTTAAATCCTAATCTTAATTTCGACCAATATTATAATGACAGATACTGCATTCTCTAAGTGTGGGCACTTGCTTCAAATTGACATCACATTGACTAGACATGCAGAATCAATTCTTCCTGTGGGATTAAGTGACAAGCAATAGAGGTGAGTATAGAAGCATATGTGTTTATCAGTAGCTGCAAAGGACGGGCAAGGTAGCACTTTCATACCTTCACTGAATTGTACTGAAAGTCTGCAAAGCTTATCAGAGAATTAAAGCTCAAATAATCTCAATGCCAAGAACCTATCCTATTGAGAATAGGGTGTGGGAAGGTGGGTGGTCATTTTTCTGCTGAAGGCACCCTGAACTTTTCTTCATGGATCTTTTTCTCTAATTATTGAGGCTTTCATAAAGCTGCATGTTTCATTGCAGTATTGGTCTCCACAGCACTAGAAAGTCTAAACTTCAAATAGAAGATTAAAAAAAATAATAATTTCGAACCAACCAAGCTAATTAAAGTCTCAAATGCTCTCTCTTTAGGTAGCAAACCAAACCAAACCAAACCAAACCGTGTTAAAAACCAGTCTGTCCTGCCCCAAATACAGCATTTTTTTTCTTGTATCTGATGCACTGCATTATTTGTTAACTTGATCCTTCCTAATTCAGTGGGGCACAAAAGTGTAATCAATGAGGAACAGATATATAATCAGAAGATGAAGTGTGAGGCAGAAAAGCCCACTATTACGTGCTGGAGGCTGCTGAGAAGCCATCATAACTGCTCACTCCCGTCAGCAAAAGAAGTGTGTGTTGAGGTGCCTGAACAGCAAGGTGAAGGGAGAATTTTACTTTTTCTTTTCCCAGCATCAGGGTGGGTTTTATACTGTCAGGATAACTGGATAAAGGTAATGTGAAAAAGAAAGTAACCTCAGAGTTCTTCATATGGACCATGAAAGATAAAAGTGCTTTACTCTGAGCCCAGATGTACCTTCCACTCACACTTGAACTACAGTGCAAGTCCTGTGCACTGCACAAAGGCCTCCAGTGTCAGAGCTGTTCCACAAAAGCTGGAAATTAATCTGAAGGATTCACATCTTAGCTGAAAATGCTGCTGCATGGTAAACTGCTAGTTCTATTTCTTTCAGACAGATGAAAATATGTAATGGCACATCTATGTATATCTAATCTAATCTATATCTATATCTATAGCAATAGTTTAAATCTATCTATCTCTATCTCTATCATCTCTGTCTCTATCTCTATAATCTCTATCATCTCTATCTCTATCTCTATCTCTATCTATCTCTATCTCTATCTCTATCTCTATCTCTATCTCTATCTCTATCTCTA
>VZUI01006605.1:0-29434 GCA_013401135.1 Cettia cetti | reverse complement strand
TAGTCAAACTCATGCATTTTACAAACACACTTGTTTGGAGAAGTTTGATCCCATCTCCTGTTTCCTGTAAACAGACCAAATCTCATTTTCTTATCCAGTTAGCAGACCTAATCTCAAACCCCTGCAATCTTCAAAGCACTGTTTGCTCACGCCAGGGCATTTTAGTTACTAAACCAGCTATGCTAATTAAGTCTGTCTTGCTCTCTGTCTTATGTATTCCTTCATTGACCTATCTTCTTTTAGTCCAAATCTATTACCCTCTGTCCTGTCCCCATAGGCCCTGGAAAAAAGTCTGTTTTCTTCTTTTTTAAACCCCTCTTAAAGAGTCAAAAGGCCACATTATAGAATCTCAACTCCCTTAGCCTGTCTTCACAGGAGAATTGTTTCATGCCACTCCTGGTCAGTTTATATGTCCTTGACTACTGTGAGAGACTGAAATGGTTAATGGCTTAAACACTGCAAAAATCATCAAAGTACTTTTGTTCATTGCAGCAAACTGCAAAGAAACAGCTGTCCATCTGCAACCAACAAAGCCCATCCCTCCACAAATATACCTAATATCTGGAATTTGCACTGTGATGGGAAGTTGAGATAAGATGAGGGGGATACTATTATCTAATCATTCCAGGTCTGGGGAGAAGAATGTATACACAAGTGATACTGGAAGAAAGACTGGAATGCTGGTGCCTCAAACATTCAGGGAGGGAAGCTGCTGATGTGCAAAGTACCTGCCCAGGTGCAGAGAGGAGCACAGCCCACCTCAGGCTACAGCTGGGTATTGAGCATAATAAGGAAAGAGACAAACCCTGCAAGGTGGGAATGGGCTCCTTGCCCTTTGTTCCTCAAGTGAACTCAGCTGTGATAACGTGCTGGGGAAGTACTGGGACATTCGCTGGTAGCCTGAAGGTGTTAATTTCTGCTGATGGGCCATAATGTACTCAAACACACTGCTGTAACAGGCAGCTGTAAGATCTTAGACGTGTCAAAGACACAAAAACTGTCCCTGATCCACAGCATTACACTTGAAACTCCCTGCACCGGGGGAGGCACCTGGGTATGATACCACATGATGCCCAATAGATGGTGGTGTCCTGTGGGATTTCTCCCCACTACTTCTTTGGGACTCTCTCTGCCACCACTTCTTTGGGATCCCCACCACCACCTGATGGGTCTGGACTGCAACCACCACCTCAACCAATAGACATTGAAATGGCAACAACCAAGTCTCACTGTGTGTGAGGCCTTCGCACTACCGGCAGTAAGATCTTCCTACTGTTATCCTTTCCTTCTCTTTCTTAAGTGATGTTTTTATGCTTTTACATTTTCATATTATTATAGATAAAGACCAAAATGGCTGCATACCTGGTTTCCTGTGCCACCAAATCGTTCTACAATAAGCCTGTAGAATACATGTGTATATCTACAAACACTGATCATTCAGTGTTTGAGTCTAATCCACCCCAAGGGATCTATTCACAAGAACCTGGGTTAACCTTGCTTTCTAGGGTGAGTTGTAGCAACTACATCTACTCCTTCACTGTCTTATGACCCAGACATGATTGCAAATATATGCATATCAAAAGCACATTCATACAAAATTTTGTTGTTAGAATGAATGACGACGTTGGTTCATATTAAGAAATGTTTGAGAGGCAATGGGATCTCACATACACCACAGTAAGCTTTATCAGATACAGTGGATTGATTCTGGGAAAAGAAAACATGGTATTTAAAGTAAAAAACAAACATAACAATCTGTTGAGTGCTATCACTGAGTGAAATTTAAAAAAAAAACAAACAAGTATTAAGATACTAGATAATAAAATAGTTTGACATTTAAAAAAATAAAGTTAAACTCAGAAAATTCACTGCCTAAGATAAAATTCCATGCAACTTATGAAAAATATTCATCTGGAAATAAAGTTGAAATGTTCCATCACCAATAGACAAGATATCAATACTGTCCAAGGTCTCCAAATCAAGTACAATTATGCCCCAAAGGTCTGAAATTAGTACAAAAAAGGAAAGTCATGTTATCTTCAAGTAGCCAGAGATATTTTTAGCTTGAGAAAAAAATGTGTGTACACAACCATGTCTCTGTCATTCATTAGCTGTGATTCTGCCTTTATTTCATTCTGATCAGTACTATGCTTTCAGAGAACAGTCTTTCAATATAATACAGTTGAGACATTTATGAATAGTTAAATATTTTAATAAGTTGCTCTTATACTTGTGAATATCATGGGAATAGTTGCAGGAAAAAAGTAGGTTAATTAAAGAACTACTTGATTTTGTCCATTGTTCCTTTAAAGAACATTAATAAGTCAAAGCAAGTTTTCTCTCTGAAATCTTGAGAAATATGTAACTTATTTATTTCTGGTTTTGTCCTTATAATAGGGGTTTTTTATCCATCAAAAAATTTGTCCATTTCTACCAACTAGTGTCAAAACCACTATCATCTCATTGGAGCAGTGCTCTAAACAGTGAAACATTAGAGAAATCATTAAAAGGAAACAAAATAATGATTAAAAATATTCCCTTTTTTCTAACCTTTATTATGTCTCATTTCATGTTTAAATAAACATGAAAGCCATTGTCTCAGTATGTTACCAATAAACAAGGTACTTTACATGTATTTTCAAACAAGATCGGAAGAAGCCAAAAGACCACAGTTTAACCTAGAACCAATAAATGCTTAAAGAATTAATTTAGTGCAATGAAAACAAAAGAGAATAAACAACTGAATTAAAAGCTGCAAAGAAATTAATAGAAAACAGTAAATAAGAAAATAGTGGAGGGTAGTAAAAGCATACATCTACTATATATGATTTGTGAATGAAAACATATTCTGGAATGACTGAGCAAAATATCGTTTGCAAAAAAAAAAAAAAATCTGATAAAGAACACCAGCTGTCAGGACATGGTCTGAACCAGCTTTCTTTAGAAGCACATATACTTTACCTCTGTAGAAAAGGAAGAGTTTTAAACAGAATTTTCACTTAGTATTAGTTATCAGGAAAAAGTCCTCTGTGTGTCTTTGTTTGGGAAAATATCTTGGGAGCTGCTGTTTTGTAGACAGAGGTAGGGACTCCTCCCTTATCCTACATATCTATGACAGAAAGGAGCAATGTCTCTAGTTGCAGTTCAGGCGTCAAAACTTAGCATTAACATGAAATGTAGTTAATATACATAGCACAAAAATATTCTAACAAAACAATTAGAACTTAGTGGTTTTAAGAGAACATTTTAGAGACAAAAAGAGAACATAGAAATCAGAAACGAATACTCAAAGTGAGTAGAGGTCAGTTAAGGTTATGCAAGCTTTGGATAGAACTATGAGGGAAAATTCATCATATCAATAAAAAAGAAGTACTCTTTTCTATGTTTTTAAATTTATGTTCATCTTTAAGAACTTTCAATGGATTAACTCTGGCTAACTCCTACCAAACTACTTGCTCACTCTTCCTTTAGCAGATTGAATGAGGAAGTAAGTACAGGAATAAGAAAGTTTGTGGGCCAAGATGAAGACACGGACATTACTTATCACAGCCAAGACAACATTAGCCTGTGGAAGGTTAACTAAATTTATTTACAGTTAATATTAAAATGTAGTTACTAATTCAGGTAGTGGAAAAAAACAGAAGGAAGAAACATTAATACAACACCTTTCTTCCTCTCCCTTTCCAGGCTCAACTTGCCTCCTTCACTCCCAACTCCTCTGTACTTCCCTAAGTAGTGTAGAGGAGACAGGGCACAGGGCGGGCGCAGTCAGTACCTTGTGGTCTCTCCCCACTCCTTCTCCTCATGCTTTTCCCTACCCCAGTGTAGAAGGCCCACAGGTTGCAAGGGAAAATCCAGTCCTCAGTGGGTCTCCATCTCTTTTACTTCCCAACATTTTTGATCCCTCCTCTGTCTAGCAATTTCTGCCCTTTCTTAATTGCACTTTCCCAGAGGTGTCACATCCATAGCAAACAGGCTAAATTGCGTCTTGCAGTAGGTCCTTTGGAGCCAGCTGGAACCAACTAGAAGTAGCTGGCACCTGCAAATGGCAGGCTCTGGACTCCTCTTCCAGGAGCCATCTCTGCAACCCCTTCCACCTACCCCTTCCTTGATACTTACACCCAGTGCAGAATTTGACAGAGTTCATGAACATAAATGAAATGGTAAATACCAGTGTGGAAGTACTGTCATAGAATCACAAATGGTTTGGAAGAGATCTTAAAGATGATCTAGTTTCAATCCCCCTGCCATGGACAGGAACATCTTCCACCAGACTTGGGTATGCCATGACAAAAATGAAAAAAAAAAAAAAATGCTCCAAAAGAGTGAAATATAATCCCAAAGGCTGAATTCTACTTACATTTCAGGGATTAAATACTGAGTTGTCTCATTAGATGTTAGCTATCTATGTGGTTTTCTGTTTTGGCATGTTTTGTAGCCACTGAAAGAGCCCTCAGAAGGCCCTTACAATATGAGCCCTTCTTAAGTCAAGATAGGTTAAATGGGAACATTGTCACAGGCTGTCAGCTCTTCTTGCCTATGTCTCTGTTGTTGAGTGGAATTGCTTGTAACTGATAAAAAATGATTTGGAGCCTACAAGTTGATCTGCAGTAGTAACGGATTAAATACAGCTGATATTCATAAATGTTTAATAAAATAAATTTTAGAAAGAAATGGTTTCCAGCATACATCAAAGAAGTTAATAAATGTTTCTGTGCCTTCTGATTTTCAAGTGATTTATAATGATAACTAAAACAATATTTGCTAGAAGTTTGAAAATAATTGTGATTACCTTGGCAGGTTTGTGGAAGTGGGATATAGTCAGTCAGGCCTCCCCATTTATTTCAGCCATCATCTTCCATAGCAAAAATGTTCTCAGTATTTTTTCAACTGGAGCATAGCTGGCCTCAGATCCTCTGTATTCTAGACCCCATGGCTCTAGAAGCCATGGGGTCAACTTCGAGTCTCCCCTGGTGCTTTTTGCCAGAGCCTCCAGGAAAGGTCATTCTCTCCAACTGCACTGTGGAGCACGTTTTAACCTCTTGCTCTGTCCAGGCTGGCCCAAGAGCTACTGCATGAACTGTGTCCTGCTGATTTGTTTAATGGCTTATAATTGCTCAGTGCCTCTCTTGAAATAATTTTTTTTTTCCTGATCACCTGATAGAGAAGGCTGTAATTTGGAATATTCATTTTCCAAAAAAACCACAACGCCCAAGGATGGCTGTGTTTCCTTTTGGTTAGTTGGTGGAGACAATGCTGTTATTTTATTGATTACTTTAGTTGGGGTCTGATGACATCCACCTTGCCATTTTATTCCTGAAAACTGGATGTTCTATGTAGTTCCCTTGCACTTACTTTGCTTAATGGCCAAACTGCCTTCAGAAAGGCTTGAACTATTTTATTTTTCCTTTTGTCAGAAAATGCTGCCCCACACAACATCATCAGTGTATTACAGGTGTTCCAGAGGCTCACCCCATTCCAGTGTAGTGTGAAATATATATACTAAATATGTATTGTATATTTCTTTTGGTGAAACTGTTCCCAAAGTCTTTGTATCTTTATTTTTTTTTGCTAAACCTAAAGTGAAAATTGAGTGTGTCCTTTCTATTTTACATGTACATTATATAGGTAACTGAGACACAACTATGTTTGAAAATTATATGGTAGAATATTCTGAGTAGAACAAATCAATTTTCACATCATATAATCCTCACACAGGTTTCTAGCATTTCCAAACTGGAATTAGAATGAAAATTCTTCAAGAATATGTATGGTAAATTTATATGGTATTATAGTTATTAACTCAGGGACAAAGTAGGAAGCTGAGAGAAGCTGTAAATAATGTGCTATTATCCCTTAAAATTTTGACATACTTCTCACAACAAAACAGTGAATAACTCTTAAGAATGCGCTTCATATAGGCACACAAAGTTTGGAATCCATATGATGAGTTTTATAATATGAAACACTTTGCCTCACATTCTTTTTCAAAGTAAAAATATATGGTTTATGAACTACTTATGAAGTTTATATCAAAAAATGCACCTCAAATATGGTGCACAATCACTAGTTACTCTGGTGGCCTGAGGTTTGTTTCTACTTTAAAATAAATCTGCAGCAAATTAAGTCTTTCTGTTAGTGATCTACAACACAAATTATTGAGTAAAAACATGCTTGATTACATAAATGGTGGATTTTTGGGCTTTGTTCTCTATGTTGATTTTAATCAACAACAGAGATAGATTTAATAGAAGATGCTTGGAGGCTCTACTGGAGCCTCTGAAGGGTTATTTATTTTGCTTGACAAATAAAAGCTGAGATATGGAGATATACCTCTAGAAATGCATGTCTTTCACCAGTAATTGTGAAGACAGCTTAGATTTTGCTGTAATTGTTGCCATTATTTAGGAAGACTAAAGCAGACAGCAAGAATTCTTGAGCTTGCTATGCAATCTCTTTAATTCATATTAAAAATTTTAATTTAATTATTGTAATTATTGTATAATAGCCAATAAAATAAATCAGTTTCACATAAAATATTATGTCTGTTAAGCTGTATCCCACTTATTTACCCACTATGTTAGGAAATAGTACATTTTCCCAAGAAGATAGCTAAGGGAGCCTGTGTTGATGTTAATTAGAAAGTTTAGCACACTTTGGTGAGAGTATTTACTCTGTAATAACTTTTGCTACCTCTGTAAAGATGGAGTTTCTTTTGTGTTTTCTAATAGCAGTTCACGGTGAATTTATCAAATACTGAAGACTTGTCTGAATTTTTACACACTAGAATGTGTCTTACCATAAATTAAGCAAATGACTGTTAACAGTCTGCCACACCTATAAAACTCAGGTATTTCATATCCCTTTCAAATATTTTACTGTAAATCACAATTCACAAAAGTCTGGCTTGATGGACAATACAAGGCGCTAGCTGACAGACAGGGAAAATAAATCCCTATTATACAGATATAGTGCTCTAATGAGCTACATAGTCTGCCTGCTTACTTCCCAACCATCAAAACTTGTGAGCTAGACACCGGCAGGGTTTGTGCAGATAGCTTTGTGCAGGGTTTACATGGGCTGAAACAAAATATGGTTCAAAATGTTTGGAGATGTTTAACTTCTAAAACAGTTATGTAAGACTGGTTTTATCAACTAAGTGTGATTAATTTAGACAAAAACAAGATGTGTCACTGCTCTGAAGTGTATATCTAATTAAAAAGTTACTTTATATTTCCGATGTTGTATTTCTTACAGGCTACTATTGGCTACTTCACTCCATAATTTATTTATTTACCACTTGGAATCCCAGCAAATTTACAAAAGCACAATCTTTAATACAGAATAGTAGTTCACTTTATAAGACTTTTCATACAGAAAATAATTAGATATGTCTCTTTCTATACAGATAACAATGTGATTTGTTAGTATCTTTGAAACCTACATTTTAGTATACAACTGTAGAATATCAAGATATGGCAGATGAAAACACACACAATAAATTGATTACATCTGCCATAGCATCACAGACTGGTTGAAGCTGGAAAGCAGCTCTGAGGGTCATCTGGTCCACTTTACCAAGTCCAGAATCGGTTGCTCAGGAGCATATCCAAACCAGACTTTTTGATATCTCTAAGGATGGAGATTCCTTAGCCTCCCTGGGCAAGCTGTGCCAATGCTCAGTCACATGTTAAAGTCATTCCTTATATTCAGACAGAACCTCTGGTGTTTCAGTTTGTGCCTATTGCCTCTTGTCTTGTCAGTGGACAGGACCTATCTTCCTTGTATCTTCCCTTCAAACTTTTATACACATTGGGAAGATTCCCCTCTTCCTTCTCTTCTGCAGGATAAACACACCCAGGATTCTCAGCATCTCATCATATGAAAACTGTGCAAGTTCCTTAATCATCTAATGGCCTTTTTTGGGGTTCTCCAGTAGCTCCATATCTCTGCTGTCTAATATTCCATGTGTTGCTTTTAGTGGGGCGCATGAAACTGAGCACCCCTTGTTAGTAGTAGTCAACATTCAACATTCCTCTTCACCAAGGAGAAGTATTTTTGACCAATTCGTTAAACCTGTACAATAAAGTGACTGGCCTGGTAGATTGGGAGGGGGCAGTGGATGCTGTCTACCTGAACCTGGGGAACATCTTTGACATCATCTCCCATTACACCCTCATAGAGAGGCTGTTGATGTAAGGGTTGATCAGACAGTGAGGCAGATTCAAAATTCTCTCAATGACCCGGCCCAGAGTGTGGTGATCAGTGACACCAAGTCTAATTGGAGAGCAATGACTATTGATCCACCCTAGGAATCAATACCAGGTCCAACCCTCTTCAATACCTTCATCGTCAATCAGGATGATGTAGAGAACTGTACTCTCAGCAGTTTTTCAGACAGTACTGAACTCAGACCAGTGGCTCTGGTATGCCAGAGGGTTGTACTGTCATCCAGAGGGACCCCAAAAGGCTTTTCAACAGGAACTTCATGAAGTTCAACAAGGGGAAAAGCCAATTTCTGCACCTGAGGAAGAACAATCCCATGCACTGGTATATGCCAGGGTACAGCCAGCTGGAAAGCAGATTTGCTGAAAAAGACTGGGGCGGTTCTGGTGGAAATCAGACTTAACAGGAGCCAGAATATGCCCTTGCTGCAAAGAAGGCAGATGGTATCCCACGCTGCTTTAGGCACTGCATTGCCAGCAGGTCAAGGGAGGTGATCCTCCCTCTTTATTCAGTGCTGCTGAACCCACACGTGGAGTATTGTGTTCAGTTCTGATCTTCCCCGTACAAGAGGGACATGGACATCCTGAAAGGGCCACAAAGATGAACAAAGAATTGGATCATCGTATTTTCATCCTTGAAAGATGTAGAGAGCTGGGATTGTTTATCCTGGAGAAGACTCAGAGGAGATTTCCTCAATGTATATAAACAACCTAGGGAAGGTGCAAAAAGGATGGAGACACAGTGGTGTCTTCAATCTTTTTAGTGGTGCCCTGGGGACAGGACCAGAGGCAATGGACATAAACTAAAGCCAGCAAGTTTAGTACAGACATAACAAAACACTGTTGACTGTGAGTGTGACAGCACTGCTACATGTTGTTCAGAGAGGCTGGGAACCCTCCCCTCCTAGGAGATAATATATAGATGTGGTCTGGAGAAATCTGCTCTAGGTAGTTCTGCTTGAGTGGGTAAAGTTGGCCGAGGTTAGAGGTTTTCTAATCTCAGCGACATGCTTTTAAGACTCTGTGACACAGTGCTCCAAATGGGGCCTTAGCAGTGCTGTGCAAAGGGGAATGAAAGAACACTTCTGTTGCCTAGTGCAGATCAGGATAGCATCAGCCTTCTTTTCTGCAAGGTCATCCCCAGGTCCTTTTCTGAAAATCTGTGAGCTATCTGGCCAGCCCTCAGCATCCCAATGATCCATGAGGTTATTCCTCCTTCAGTGCAGAATCTTGTACTTCCCTTTGCTAACTTTTCATGAGGTGAGTTTATGAATTCATGCTGGCTACTTACAAATACCTTCTTGTCCTTAATGTATCTGGAAATGGCTTCCAGGATTAGGTGCTTTATCACCTTTACATACATCAAGGTGAGGCTGACCAGACTGGGTTCCTCTTTTCCTTTTTGAAGATACATACCAGTATTGACTCAGAGACTCTCTGCTCTGGAGCTTTAGAAAGAAACAAAAATAGTTTTCTTGGGAACACAAGGAGTTAATAGCTCTAGATGAGGTACCACAGGCAGTAAAAGCTAAACAGGGTTTGTTGTTGTCTGAAGGTGTTATCATTTTTTTTTTTCCTGTCACAATCTCCTGTAGAAGATGAAAGTTCTTGATTTAAACTATTGTCATCATACTAATGTATGTCTTGTTAAACTAATTTCCAAATTGTTACCTTTGTTTTGGTATGTCTATTTATTGTTTCAATTTGAATTACTGCTGAGATAAATCTTCTAAGGAGAATTCTAGAAGAATGTTTAATTAGAGCATCAGAGCCTAACTTGAATGTGTTCCAAAGGTACTTACAGAGTTTAATGTTATCACCAAATTCAAGTGCTGCCCTTTTTTCTGACAGTAGTTTTCTGATGATGATACTAACATTACATCTGCTCTGAGCATTCTGAGATGTCCATGGCCTGTCATTGACTTCCTAGCAGGAAGAAAAAGAAAAAAAAAAAAAAAATCAATGAAACGGAGTACGTAGTCGAGTTATTTCCTTTATATATGACTATTAGAAGACTTTCACAAATAGAAACAGCTGACAACTTCCTCCTATCTGTAGAAGATTGAAATACAATCAAGTAAAATATTCTGGACAGGATTATTTCTTGTTATGAGTACTTGTAAGAAAAATACATGGTAGAGATATGACAAGTGTAAACATATATAAGGATGTGGCTGATTTTGGTAAAAAGTAATAGAAAATCTCCTGTATGCAAAAAAAAAAAAATTATCTGGATTGTAATTAGAGTTGTAATATATTTCCGTTGTTTCCTTGTGGGATTTATTAATCCATAAACCTGTTTTTTGACTAGTATAATGAATGTGTACATATATGCTTCCATATGTTGGTTTTAATATATAAATATACAATTTTTGAATAGGCAGGGTCGTTATCTTCCCTTTTTCCCTTACATCTAAATTTCTTCTTTTATACCTCTTCTCAAATTCTTCTTTCTTGCTGTAGCTGAAACTCCAGACTAGTTGAAATCAATTGGAGTTTTACCATTGATTTGAAAGGAGTCAAGATGTCACTCATGAAGTTCATACACTGCAAATAACTACAGAAAGAAAGCTTTCTCTCTTTTAACTCTCCTAAAACTTTCACCTACCAGGATTACTCAGCCAGCTTTACAGTTTGCATTCAGCAATTCTTTACTATTTTGTAAAAACAACTTAGTCTCCTTTGCTCTTGTAATATTGAGGGGTTTTTTGTTTGTTTTAAGCCCCAGATTTTATAAAAGTAAAATTTAAATAATTATTTTCTATTAAAAAATTAGTTAATTAAACTATTCAAGTGTTTCATTGAACAAAATATGAAACACAGAAAAATATTCATTTATTTATTATTAATTTTTTATACATGGGAACATTAGTGTGTTGCTTCTTAGCTTCATCCACATAAATTAAGATTCTGTGAAAATTAATTGAGATTCATTTTCATCTGTTGAAAATGGCTGTTAAGGGAAGCATGGACTGATTTTGAGACTACAGACTGGTAGGGATTCAGAGGGTATTTCTGACTATTGGCTACCTCAGAGCAGCATCAAGCTTCTTTTAAGTAGTAGGCTGCATTTCCTATATGTTACACAGCTACCCTGTGGCTATTCCAAATATAAACCAAATCTTAAAAAAATTAAACTGTGGTAAAGTATGTGTTTAAATTTGAACAAAAAAGGAAACTAGTAAACAGATTCAGATATTTGTCATAGCTGGAATTTAAATCAATTGTAAGAGAGTCATGCATTTAAAAGATCACTCTGAGATCTACAGTTCTCTGATGCTACATTTCCTATTACATATTTTCTCTCTCTTTTCTACCAATGCAGAAAGCAAGTATACAGTAGCTGCCAGCTGGCTTTTCATGGAAGGAAAACAGTATAATGTAGAACATCAAATTCCTAATTCCTCTGGCTGCAGAAGTATAGTATATAGAATTTACTATCTGGCAGAAGACCTAACCAAAAAAAAAAAAAAACCAAAACCAAATATGAAACCAGGCATTCTTTTGGGTTTTCTTATAAAGTGTTAGAAGTTTGTTGAGGGGAAAACTTTGCATAGAACCAGATTAACCTCATAATGGGGTACTATCAGCATGATTGAAAAAAAATTATCTAAAGTTGAAATATTTTTGCTTTAAGTTTGGGAGTTTAATAGATATCTCTCGTTATGGAAAGAGAATGTAGAAAAACACAGTACATCTCCGCTAGGAAAAAAAAAAAGGCTGAAAATCATTATTTTAAGAATATGATAACAGTTGCTTTTATTTCTATTTACATTTCCTTTTGTGCAAAATGAGAAACAACATCTAGTATCAGAAGTATCAGAGATGCTCTGCATAGAATTATAATAATGGGCAAGTAAATGTTAACAGGCATAGCTAGCTTTTGCTTTTCTGAAATAAAAGACCTTGGATTAAAATAATACATTTTTAATGAGTGAGAGGCAGCTAAGATGGTTCCTTTAGTTAAATTTGAATTGCCAGTTATTTTTTTTTCTTTCTTTTTTTCCTAACATTACAAATCCTACATTAAGGAATTTCATTATTTTGTTTTTTCTTTATAGTTTAACCACAAAAGTGTGTTTTTTAGTATATTTCCTAAGAATTAAACTTATTTTCTTTCATAAAATAGGTGTTAACATAACCTAATGAGCAAGAAAATGCATGGATGTTGCACAGATTATGCATTTAATCTCTATTATGTTGCTCATCTCTCTTCCTGTTGTTCAGCATATGAAAATTTCTTTTTTCTTTTTTTTAAGATAAATATATGTATGTTGTAGATATTTTATCTGCCTTCTGGTTTTTTGATAAAATGCTCTCATGTCATATGGTAGCTTGTATTCCACTAAAACCTCAATTGCTGAAATACACTCTTTAATCATTATTTCAGTCTTTTAAAGTTGGGGTCTGATATTAGTTGTTTCCCTGCTGTGTTGGTTTCAGCTGGGATGTAATTAATTTTCTTTACAGTACCTAGTAGGGAGCTATGTTTTGTATTTGCATTGAAAACAGCATTGATAATGTTAAGATATTTTTGTTATTCCTCTTAAAGAGTCAAGGCCTTTTCTGCTTCTTGTACCATCCTGTCAGCAAGGAGGCTGTGGGGACACAAGAGCTTGGGATGGGACGCAGCCAGGACAGCTGACCCCAACTGCCCTAAAGGATATCCCATACCATGTGGCATCATGCTCAATATACAAAGCAGGGGGAAGAAGAAGGAAGTGGGGGAAAGGCTGGAATGATGGTGTGCATCTTTTCAAGTCACTGTTAAGTATGATGGACCCCAGCTTTCCTGGAAATGGCTGAACACCTGCTTACCCACAGGAAATAGAAAATTAATTCCTTGTTTTGTTTTCCTTATATTTGTGGCTTTTGCTTTATCTACTAAAATCTCTTTATCTCAATCCATGAGTTTTCTAAATTTACCCTTCTGTCCCCCATCCCACTGGTGGAGGAGTGAGTGAGGGGCTGTGTGGTATTTAGTTCAGGCTGGGTTTAAACCACTGACACCTGTCCTAACCAAACTACACCTTAGCCCAGAAAATAGAATTTGTAAAGGCTTCAGTTGTTGCTGACACTTTTATACTGAGAAAGATTCAGATATATTCTAAGATGACCATGGCTTAATTTTTCCTTTATTTTTCTTAAAAATTACATTTTAATATACTTCATTGTCATTAAACTGGATTAACTCAGAAATCTCATGACTCTAAATTACAAGTAAGTAAACTGTTATTCTAATCAGCCAGCAAGAAGTATTATTTACTGTTAGCCAGTGTAATCAAGAACATGGGAATGATGAGAGATACCATATGTAACTCTCTAAATGAAAAGAAAATTCCTTTAAGTTAACAAGACTGGAAATACAGTTTATGGTAAATGAAGACAAATCTAAAAAAATGAATATCTTATTGATTTTTACAGGTTACAATAAAGTCTATGCGAATTTGTGAATGTTTCCTTAATTTTCACTTTTCTTCACAACAGTAATTAACTTAAAATTCCAGACTCTTTATTTTTGAATTTATACATATAGGTGACTTCCTATGTGTGTAAGGAAATTTTAGTATTGCATGTGTTTAAAGAGGTTAGCCATGAAATCAAACCTCTGAACTGAGGTAGAGTTGAAAACAATTTTTATTCTCCCCACCAACATAGCTATTGGTCAATTTATAACTCTTTTTCTTCTCTGAAATATATTTAAAATGGGGTAAAAATCTAGCATGTTCCTCTGCTAAGATATTCCACAACATTTTTAGCTAGTACTCTTTAGTTATTATGTTATGGCAATCCATTTCATGATACCAGATACAAAACCAAGCAAAGGAAATTAAGAGATATCCACTGCTTTCAAGATATTGTTTTAATAACTTTAATGGCTTTTTAGCTTGGTAAGGTAACCTCAGAACAAAAGACTGCAAGATTGCCTTGAAATAATGTATAGGATCATTCTCTTTTGATGTTTCTTCTTTCCTTATTGACCACAGTTATATTAGACTAGTGCTTATAAAGGATGTTAAATCTACGTAAATGGAGTAAGATGGGAAAACTTTTCTGAGCAGTTCCACTGTCTGCAATTCAATGTCTCTTCCTCGTACAGTCCAGTTGTGTATATGTTTGGATCAAACTTCTGAGAAAACGGATAAATTGTGAAAAACAGCAGTGAGAAAGTGCATAGGAAAGAGCCATAAATGATCACAAGGGTAAAAATGAAGGAAGAAGTAGAATAATTGTCATAGGACAGCCAACAACTAAGGGATTATAGATGGAAAACACTGATATAAAATGTAAAATATCCCAAGGGAAAAAAATACATGTAATGATTTCGATCTAACAACATCAATGCTCAGCCCATCTCAAGAAGCAAGAGAAGCCATCCTTCTTCCTCTGACTAATGACTGTCTGAATCAGCACAGATACATGACATGTGTCATCTCAAATAGCAAACACGTTAATTGTTAATCTGGAGTAAAATAATTTTGGTAATTTATTAAATATATTCATAGAAAAAAAATGCATTGTAATCTTAAATTATGTGAAAACTCCTTTAAATCTATTTGCAGCTTGGAAAAGTTGCCTGTACTGTGCCTGAAAAACAAAATGTTAAAGATCATCTGAGCTCATATCCCAAATACGTGAAATACAACACAAAATATCCAATTTTACATCTTTAAAAACTGAAAGATTACATTGTTAGAAAACTTTAATCCATTAAACAATCCAGAGTTCTTCAATGACATATTAAATAAACAATTTTGTGTGATTTATTGACAAACTTCCATCAATTTGACAGTGTCTGTCTTAAATTTTTGGATGTATAGTAATTTTCTTTTCATTCAAAGTTATACAGTAAGTTCATTTATGGCAAATTAATTGTCTGCCTTTTTTTTAATATATAGATTAAAATCAATAGTTTTTAATGCTGTACTTGCGTTTGGTAACTTCTTCCAAATAAAATTAATCTTTGATGGTAGTATTCTTCATATGCTGCACCACATCAAGAAATATAAATGCTCCATCACTATTTTTATGCTACTTTCTAGGTGTGGAAGGACTAACGATTTACTAGCCCTTTTACATCGCCGTCATTATTGTGTATTTCACATACTGAATAAATTATAAACTGTGGTCACAGAAAGTATTTTATTATTAAAAAAAGCTGCACCACCCTGTCAGAAAGTGTGAAAAGCCATAGCTCTGCTTTCTGAATAGTAGAACAAGATAAAAAGAGCTCTTTAGTGCTTCCAGCACCATTCAGAGAATGGCACCCCTGTGAACTACAGTTCAGCTTGCTCTACAAATCCAAATGTGAGAGGCTATGTTATCGTTACCATTGGGGTTGGTGAGAATAACAACATAACTCCTAAGCTTAGTTAGCAGAGTGAGAGCAAACTTTATTCTCCCAAATCCTCTTTTATAAACAGTTCTGAAAGGATAAAATGGTATTCTCTATCAAACCAATACTAGACATTCATTGGACATTAGGAACAACACCTCTCGACTGTTTCCTTGCAAGTAAACAACAAGTTAGACAAACACCACCTGCAAATGTTGTTTTCTCTCTCCAAAAACTGTTTGAATTTCTCCTCATAATTTCTCAGGTCATTTTCTCAGGCCTATGTGAGCGAGTTATGTGACAGGCTTTCTCACTGGCTTCAAGCTGCTGCCTTCAGCCTACAAATCAATTTTCTGACCACTGTCAGTCCCTACAGCTATGTATTTGAGGTTCTGCAGTCTCTTATTTCCCTGAATCACATGCAGTGCTTGAGGAGCAAGAGTATAATTTATAAATTATTTTTTTAAATGGTAAAAAAGAGAAAATTTAAGAATCAGAAATGTCAATGATCTTGATATTAAAAAGGAATGAAGATAAAATTTGCTGGCAGAAGTATTTTAAGGCTTTCCCTATTTCACAAATTGAAAAATATATTTCTTGTCCTATGAATGTGAATAGTAAATGAGGTACAGGATTTAGTGATCATGTTTTACTATCTGAAAACAGATATAGTAATAAAGTGGAACAGCTTGCAAGTTTAGGCTTTTTGGAGGGAGGGGGGGCGGAAGGAAGGAAGGAGCAGACAGACAAAGTTTGAAATACACAACTTCATATTTGCAGGTGCTTACATTACATTAGAACACTATTTCTAGGATCCATGGGAGAGTATGTATTTTCCTGAGCAGCATGTGAGAGGAACATGTGTGCCAGAAGCATACTACTCATCCTCTCAGAAAACAATAACAATATAAATAGAAATGGTCAATGATCATTTAACCTGTTATTAGTATGCATGCTGCAGCATTATGTCAAGAAAATGAAGACAGTTTCCAATTCCTTCACCAAGATTAGATTATAATACATAAAATGGAAGACATAAGTCTATGAGAATTAGCTCAGCCAGTTAATGGGCAAGTATCTGAAACACAGCAAGAGTTTATGTGTCAATCAACAAATATTCACAATTACAGCTGACATGTTCACACAGAAAATTTTCAATTGCCTCTTCTATACAGCCCACTACATGAAAATACATGTGTGAAATATGTAGTTATGAATGTAGAGTGGTAAAAAAAATACATATTCTGAATCTGCAGGTAGAAATATAATTAAGCAGTGGGTTGTATTAACTGCTAAGAAATACTACAGAGAGAGATCAGAATTATTTGATTACTATAGTAATTATTTAAAAACTGACTAGATAAGATGCCATCATAACACTGATTGATATATGGCTATTATGTTGAAAAGGCACAGGCTTCATAAATAATCATGAAGGCCAGTGACAAGGGTTATGATCAGACACACTTTTTGTCTCTCTATTAACTCTATCTTATCAAATAATATCAATTACTAAGAGTTGTTCTTGATGCATAGCTTAAGGGAGGATTACAAGAGGAAGTCAAAGATCATGATTTTTAAAAAATATGAAATTTGCAATAGTTCATATTTTTGTAACTTTGCAACTTCTATATTCATTGTATATAGATCTTATAAAACTTATGATTAAGGATACACTCTTCTAGACCATCTGACAAATAATCATAAAACACCAAATATTTTTTGTCTGAAGAAATGTAATGTATTAGCATTTGATGGGACTTACCAATTATTTAACCTTCTCTAGGACAGGAGGTCAATCCTAAAACCATAATTCTGCAAACATTATCACTTATTAGTTTATATCCAAGTAGTATATATGCACTTAACAACTTAAGCATCTCCTTGCCGTTAATTGTCTCTAAAGTGTTACATGAAAATGCAGTTCTAGTCTGTAAAACTCTAGGAGATGGTCAAATAATGTATTAGATCTATGCAAATTTCCCCTAAATTTTGTAACTTCCAACTGATGTACTCTTACTAATGATCTATTCCAGATACAGTAGTAGAAAGGTTTACTATTAGGTTAATCCTGAATATGCTAGCAACTTTTTTTCTTTACAATACATTGATTCATCAAAACATTTTTGGTTTTAGTAGAAGCATGCAGATTTTGATTAAAATCAATAGTTTGTAATGCTGTACTTGCCTTTGGTAACTTCTTCCAAATAAAATTAATCTTTGATCATAAAAGATTTCCTAATTCTTTCTCCCTGCACATCTACACCAAAATCACCAAAATCACATATCCAAGTCATGGGTCGTAATAAGTTTTTACAAAACCAGTCTTTTACTATTTGAAAATATTTTCTGATATTTTTCCATTCAGGCGAAGTTCCTCCTATCTTTGACTTTCACTTAAAACTGCCTGGGTTTTTTGGGGTTTTTTTTGGCACATAGAGGAAGATGACAGCAAGGAGGTATATTGAAGCCCACCAAAAGGCAAAAATGTCTTTGAGCAACTATATGCAAGCAGTACAGAGACAGAGACTGGGTTATCTGTTGCAGGAGCTTTGAAGCAGAATGAGTATCTCTAGAATGAAAATGTTCATCTGTGGGTACCCTCTGAGTCAGGAGCACCACCCTTTGGCGTATTGATGGTTTATGGTTATTCCTTGAGTAGAAGGCTAAAGCCAAAAGCAAAGGAGCAGCCAAAGTCTAGAAACAGGAGTGATGGGTTATGCCTTCAAAAAACTGAAAAGCATAAAGGATGAAGAGCACAAAGAATAAACAATTCCATAGAACTAAAAGGAATAAATGCTATTGTCTTAGTTATGGTAGGAAGAGGAGGGAACATCCTTCTTGGATTGTGTTCCAGACACTACACATGTACCTTTACATCCCTAACTCCTTCGAACATTTTCTTCTGTGGAACCTCCAGGCAGTCAATGTCTTTATCAAGCTCTTCCTGTAGCTGTAACTAGTCAATGGATGTGACATTGTGCTAGCCAAACCAACTGTAATCAAGGCCTTTCCAGTGAGCAGACATAACTAAAGAAATAAGAGAAGATTTTTTTTCTTAAGGAATAAAGATATACTAGGCAAAGCTTTTTGTCAATTCATAGGAAAGGGCACAAAATGTATGAGGAGAACAGTCATAGGTAATCATGCATGTTCAAAAGGGATGTCTGTAAGTGAAATAACTTGGAAAAGGGTATGAAGATATTTCCTACTCTCTCTTAAACCAAATGTGAAACAATAGTAAATGACTTAGATTTGTTCAAATACCTGTTCCTTAAGGGAAAGGACCAGAAAGGGGACTGTAATAAATTCGTTTAAAATATTCTCCCAGCATTGCTGCTCCAGCTGCTTAACTGACTTTAACACCCTTCCACATTGTCCAAATTCATAGCTGGGAGGTTGGTTGGTCAGACAACTACTCAGAAAAAAAATAAAAGGAAGAATAGTAATACAGCTCAGATACTGGGAAAATGGAGGTACTAATATATTGTCATCTGAGAAAGATAAAAGAGCCACGTAGTGACACTCTTGTACAAACACAATGACACAGACTCCAGGATCAGAAGGGTGAGAAAATTACTCCGAATCTATTGTCAGGATTTGTCTCCCTTTTATACTATTTTACAGAGACCAATTTGATTGGTGAAACAAGGGCAAACCTTTTCAACCACATTGGTCAAGACAGGGACATCAAGAAGAAATCCCTCCTAGGAGAAAGGAGGGATTTCTTATTTATGAAATAAGAAAAGAAACATGTCTTATTTAAGAAAGATTGCCTGGGAAAGGAATTTCAGAAAACCAAAACTTACCTGGCATGAAACCAGGGCTACAATATGGTTCTTCATACAAGAGTCCAGTGTTGGGGTAGGAAAAGTTTATGAGGTATCCTTTCTTTATAATGCCGTGAGCCATCTGTGTAATACAGGTGTTTGACACCAGGTAAACTGTACCTCATTCTCTAAAGCTTCCCAATCCCTACCCACTCCAAAAAAAACCAGCCAACCAAACAAACCACCCACCCCTACAAAGGCATTAGTAGTCTGTGCACCAACTTCCTCAATCTGTTGATTCGCAAATATTTTACTTTACTGATTTACTGAAACAATAATTATCAGGTGCTTAATTTCCAAACATCAGAAGAAATCATGAAGTTAGACAATGTCAACACTTAACATTACAAAGCTGACCCTTCATATCAACTAGAATGTTTATTATGTAAATCTAAGACCCCTATGATACAGTCAGCAGGATCTATCAAACAAAACAGTGGCTTCAATAAAAAAGTGAATGTATGAGGTGGTACTGACTAAATTGACATCACATTGTTTTTAGCTATTGACTGTGAAAACTGACAGTGCTTAAATAGTGTCAGATTTTTAAAGGCTGAAATATGATGCAGGAAAGGAACTGAACAGTTATGATACTCTTAAGGCTTTGAGATCTCAAATTTTCACTGACAGAAACCATCATGTTTATTTCAGCACTTTGGTATTTGATATAATAAAACCATGTTATGTTTTCCTGATAAAATTTTATTCTTTTTTTATAAATATTTATGTAATTATATTTTAATATGGAATTAAATTAAATATTTAGATTAATTATTCTATGATTCAATTATCATAAATGTTTATTACATGTTTGCAAAAAAATATGTTGGGGTTTCATTAACAATATATTCTTTTTTAGAGTGAAATATTTATAGAATTTTTTACATAACAAGGCAGATGGATTATTCTGAAATCTTAACAGGTACATGCTATTTAGAGTCTCTTAGAAGACAAGTCTTGATTACTGTGACTAAAATGGCAGATGTTACTCTTCATTTCCAAAAGAAATCTCAGACTTTTCTTGCCTTCTCATTCAAATGTTTCCTTGACAGATATGTTTAATTAGCTATTTGGCTTTCAAAATTAACCCTATGGGTCTTTTTGCAAGCATATTTGTTCTTAAAACAAATGGAACTAGGTGTATTATATTCATATATTTCATGAGCTGTTCTGTATTTGATGAAAAAAAACCCTGATATAACTCCCACTGATGACTGCAAGATTCTTTCCTTTGGTAACTATATAAAAAGCAGCTGCCTTGTACTAAAAAAAATAGGTGCAATATTTCGTTCTTTTTCAGGTGTCTAGGGACTTATATTAATAATATGCCCCTTATTGATGATTTAATTTTAATTTCATTTCATTTGGATTTTATTTTCTTGGAGAGAGACAATTTTATCAGAAATCACCCTTTTTCACGTTTTTTGAATAATTGTCATGGTAAATAATGTTTGAATTCTATTTGAAAATGGGTAAACAGGTAACTGTTCCATGACAGTTCGTTTCATGCTCTTTGGTGTCCTTTGTTCCACTTTACTGAATCTCATCATAAACCAACAGTGATTTGTGTGGCTCTTTCAGCATTTAAGACATATAGACTAAAACTGTTAAATTAAATTAAGCATTGCAGGAATATCTAAGAACAAGGTTTAACATCTGGGTGATAATTCCACATAGATAAAATGCAGAGAACAAGGAAACTGTAGGTCAACAGTATGGTACAGTCTGGTGACTTCTGATTTATTTGGAAGCATTAGACTAAATATGAAAATATTCTCATGCAACTCACCTATAACTAAACTGACATTCAAATGGAGTTGGCAGGCTGTTTCTGTTTATGTTGCACACACAAAGGACAGTTTGTTTGAAACAAAGCAGGCAAGCATAGTTGATTTCTTTGGTTCCTTGAATATGTAACTCTTACATGGAGAATGTCTCAAAAAAAGACCATTAGTCACTGTCCAGATAGAAATGAGGTTTCTGTAGCAAGATTCCATAGCAGAAACTTTAACAGGATTGGGTCTGACTCTTCTGCTGAAGTCTTATGACGCAGGTGGCCCACAGTCTTACATGACCAACTCAGCTCATGTATGATTCACTGCCACAGATTTTCTTAATCCACATGTAAGGCACCTCCTAACTTTCTTAAGTATGTACAAAAGACTGTGTATGCATCCATTTCTGAATTTGCGTGAAGTTTTTATTGCTCCATTATAAATCCTTTCTTTATCTATGCACACTTTGATGAGTTTTGTAGCATGAACCATTTAGGGGAGTCTCTGGAAAGATAAGCCAAATCCTCCACAAAGTATATTAGCTAACATACTTAAGGACACAGTTTTCTTCTTCCAGAGAAAGAGAAGCCTGGAGGGATTTTTCAGGACAGTCTGAAATTTCCACCTAGAGAAGCCATTCGCCTATATTGTTGGAAGTTGCTAAGTCTTCAGTGAGTTACCCAGAACCAACTTGCTCCATTGTCTCAAACTTGTCTATTATCATGTGAATGAAGATGTCTGGCTGGGCAGTTCCTGGACCACCCAGAGAACTAATTTTCCCTGGGAATATTGAGGGGTTTGCTATAAATTGTTCATTCAGAATAACAACCTTTAACTACTTTTAAAAATAAATTTCATATTCTACAGCTATAAGTTGCACACAAAAGAAATATTGATCCCTCATTGAGCATGATTTTATGGCTGAGGAATGTCTTTCCCCAACAACCTAGAGAACCTAGTGAATCTCAAAGTATTTTCAGATTAATATTTAAGAGTAATGTGGCTCCTTAGATTGAGAAAGTTACATTTTTTCATTGGAATACTAGCTTTTCAGTATGTACGTTACCAGTTTCCTTTTTCCCCCTACTCTAATCTGTGAAAGTGTGTCTGATACCAATGTCTCATTGACTCTTCTAGCAATAAATAAGATAAAAATATTAGTGATATGTAGAAAATAAGTGTAGCATTGTCCTGGTTTCAGCTAGGCTAGAGTTAATTTCTTAGTAGCTGTAACAGGGCTGTTTTGGATTAGGAATGAGAATGGTTTTGGTAATACAATGATGTTTTGGTTTTTTGTTAAGACATGTTTATCCCAGGTCAAGGACTTTTTCCTTGTCTCATGTTCTGCCAGTGAGGAGCAACACAAAAGAAACTGGGAGGGAGCATACCTGGGACAGGTATGCTCCCTCCCAGTGAACAAACCAAATGGTTATTCCAGGCCATAAAATGTCAAGCCCAGAATATAGACTGGAGGAAATTACCTGAAAAAGCAGATGATATGGATTTGAGAAGAGGGTTCTGACATTGTTCCGTGGGCAGCTGGTTATTGTATTGTCTATCCTTTGATTTTTCCCTTTTAACTGTCTTTATTATTATTATCACCATTTATTACTGTATTTAATTTCAATTACTAAAGTGTTTTTATTCCAACATAGAAGTTTTACTTTGATTCTCCTCCCCATTCCACCAGGGTACGGGGAGGAGAGAGGGAAGATTAAGCAAGCTACTGCATAATGCTTAATTTCCAGCTGGGCTGAAACCACAACAGACATGCTGTGAAATGATGTTTATATCAATACCACAGAAGAAACAGGAATAGAATAAAACATCCAAGAGTTAAGACAAAGGATGCTATAAATGCCTAACATTTGTATACACATACTTATTACACTTTGCACTGCTTTCACATTCTACCTGGTCATACCAAATTACGTCTCTTAAGATAGCTATAAATGACATTGTATGTAAATATTTCTATGCTTCAATAACATTCTTTTCCACTTACATGAACTTTTACTCACTAAATTGATAAAAAAATTGGATTTTTTATTTGGATTTTTTATTGCTTGCTTACTCCTACATGGAGCTTTAAAAGTGTTTATGCTTATAGGTATATATATAGACAGAGAGAGAGTTAATTGCATTTATATATTAAATTTCCTTAAAATTGAAATATTTCCTTAATTTAAGATTGGATTGAGATTAAAAATCTTTGTATATATTTTCTATTTTTCTTAATAATCAGAAACTTGTTTACAAATTTCCTATTTAATTAATAAGCTGCATAGAAAAGCTGTGAATATCTTAGTCTACCATTAACTGACTTTTTCACAAATTATTTGTCTTTAGAAAAGTCCTTGGAGATAAAAAAAATTATAGGATTTTTTTCCTCAAATAAAACAACCATAACCTTACACAACTGCTTTTTTTTTTTTTTTTTTTCTTTAATACATGTAAACAGAAAATCATGGAGTTTCCAATGAGGGCTGAGAGAAACAAGTAATAAACAATGGATATTTGTAAAATACAAAACCAAAATTTTTTGGAGCATTTACATTAAATAATTTGGGTAATATTACTCCTCCCACTACCACCTTTGTTTCAAAGAAACCTTCATTCTCCAATATCAGCTGATAAATCTATTCTGCCACATCACAACTTAGAGGGAAGGGCTTTATCATATTGCTTTTTCTCTGATGCAGTCTCAGTTATTCTTAAGTGCATTTTTACTATTTGTTATTCTCTTTTGACATTGACTGAAACAGTAACACTATGAGGCAGAGGTTAACTTCAACAGAATGTTGTGAGTCAAAAGCAATACAATATAGGTGTTTCTTGGGTCCTGGGCTGTTGAGAACAGTAGGAATGGAGAAAGTTGTTTCCAACAGCCTGAAGAGTCACGTACAACAGAATCACAGGGGGCAAAAATGCCAACAGCTTCATCTTGACTTTTGTTTGGAAAGTTCTGATGATGCATCACTACACATCCTGAGTATGTTTTCAGTCTCTCTTTTTGCCCTTGGCTCCTATGACCTTCCTGAAATATGAGCCAGCGGAAATGCCCAGGGCAGCTGACAATCTAGTGATCTCACCAAAAAATGTGGAAATTATTCACAACATGAGAAATTTCATACTTACTCCAAACTGAAGATCTTAAGGTCTCTTAGGAAAACAGTTGCTGGTTTAGAGGAAGGTTAATAACTGTGGTGGAAAAAAGGGTCAGCATCAGTCAACCAGGCTCCAGGGTAGATTTCAAACCATGATCTATGCCACAGATTCATACCAGTTATTCTCAAACACATTAACTCTGTATCATTTTGTTCTAGGGGGAAAAAAACCAAACCTAACCAAAACCCAAAAAACAGGGAGGCAGAAAGCTATAGGAACCTGTCAAAGCTTTCTAGCTGCAAAACAATTTAAAACTCTCAGCTGGAAAATTAGATAACAAAAGCTAATGGAAATTAAAAAAACAAAAAATCCCAACTTTACATATAGACAAAATAATTTTGAATATTACTCTTCTTTTTTTCTTTTTTTTTTCCTTTTTTTTTTTCCTTTTTTAAAAATACCCTTGAATAATCCCCATGGAAAGATGTATTAATATTAGGATTTTGTATGGTTCTCATCAGCTGAGTATCAGTATGCCTATTGTCACAGTTCAATGTATATTCCAAATATGAAAGTGTTCAGCTCGGGATAGAAGTGTCATTGTAAAGGAAAATCAGAGTGCTTTAGGGAAGACTTTGTTCAACAATCACTGTTTCTGACTACAATCTGTGAAATAATTTTTTTATAAACCTTGCAGAATAAAGTCAAGCACATATATTTCTCCTTCCTCTTCTGTTTTTTTTTTTAGTACCTTTTATTTTTATAATCTTTGTTTCCCATACTCCCCATACTAAAATATGAAAAGTTTTTAGTAATTGTTCATGAAAGATTGAAAGAAAAATGATTTATAAAAGCCAGTTCCTCACTTGGATACATAAAAAAAAAAGTCATAAAAAAGCACATTTAGATGAATAAATCCTATGTATGGAAATTTGGAATACCAATATCTAAATAATTCAACAACTGCTGAAGACAATTACATGGACAAGGTGGAGGTGCATTCTTTGCCTCTGTCTTTAACACAGATGACAGACCCAGGGAGTCTCAGCGGCAAGAGCTGGATGACCATGACTGTGAGAATGATTAACTCCCAGCTGAGCCTGAAATTATGTGTGATCTGCTGCTCCAGCTGGATCCCTACATATCTATGATGGGATTCACCCAGGAATCCTCAAAGAGCCAGCTAATGTAATCACAAAAACTCTTTTGATTATTCACCAGATTTGGGAATCCAGAGACACCACAGCTGGCTTGAGTCTGGCAAGTGTTGTCACAATGTTCAAGATGGCAAGAAAGTTGACCCCAGAAACTACAGGCTTTAGTCTCACTTTAGTGCCTGGTAAAGTTATGGAGAAAATTATTCTGGAAGTTACTGAAAAACACCTGGAAGATAATGCAGTCATTGGTTACAGTCAGCATGGCTTCATGAGGGCAAAGTCCTGCTTGCCACATCTGATTTCCTTATAAGACAAGGTAACCCACCTAGCTGATCATGGGAAGATGATATATTCTCTCTGGAATTCCGTACCGGGTTTGATCCTCTCTCTCAATTATCCGTCCGGATAAAAGTTGAGCACACACCTGGATAAATACATTATGTGATGGTGAGCAACTGGATCACAGGTTGGGCACAAAGTGTTGCAGCGAATGGGGTGATATCAGAGTGGTGACTTGTCACTAGTGGTGTTCCATAGGGCTCCATCATCATCCCTGAGATTTTCAACATCTTCATAAAGGATTTGGATGCAGGACTGGAAGGGACTGAGCAAGTTTGCAGCTGATGCAAAGCTGGGAGGAGCTGTTGACTCCCTCAAAGTCAGGGAGGCCCTGCAGAGAGATCTTGACAAATCAGAGGATTGAAGAATTATCAACCGTATGAAGATCAACAAGGAAAAGTGCTGGATTCTGTACCTTGGATGGGACAACCCTGGGTGTATGGACAGACTAGGAATTGAGATGCTGGAAAGCAGTGCCATGGAAAAGTACCTAGGGATCCTGGTTGAAAGAAAGTTGGCTATGAGTCAACAGTGCCCTGGCAGCCAGGAGAGCTGAGCATGTCCTGGGGTGCATCAGGCACAGCATCACCAGCCAGGCAAGGGAGGGGATTATCCTGCTCTGCTCTGAGCTGGGGCAGCCTCACCTTGAGTTCTGGGGGGCAGTTTTGGGTGCCACAGTATAAGAAAGGTGTAAGTCTCTTACAGAGTATCTAAAGAAGGGCTATGAAGACGGTGAAGGGCCTTGAGGAGAAGCCGTATGAGGAGTGGCTGAGGTCACTTTGTTTAGCAAAACAGGAGACTGAGGGGAGACCTCGCTACAGTCTACAAATTCCTCATGAGGGGAAGAGGAGGGGCAGGCAGTGATCTCTTCTCTGTGGCAACCAGTGACAGGATCCAAGGGGATGACCTGAAGTCAGAGGAAGTTTACGTTGGATATTAGAAAAAGATTCTTCACCCAGAGAATGGTTGGGCACTGGAACAGGCTCTCCAGGTAAGAGGTCACAGTACCAAGACTGACAGAGCTCAAGAAACATTTGGACAATGTTCCCATCCACATTGTGTGACTTTTGGGGATGGAGTTGTGCAGAGCCACGAGTTAGATTGGGTGATCCTTGTGGGTCCCTTCCAATTCAGCATATTCTGTGGTTCTATGACCTTAAAGCTATGCTACAGTTAATGTATCTCATGGTTAGGGTCACATAAAAATATTGTTTTACAGAACCTCTAGAGGAGAATAAACAGCAAAAAGAAAAGACTAAAATAAGCAGAATTTCATCTTGAAAAACACAGACAAACACCAGGCATATCAGGACAATTTTACCATAGCTAAGACCACTACAAAATAGGACTGTTGAAAGCATTTGTTAACATTAAATATATCCAAAGCTGAGAGAAAAACTCTGATATACTTTAATCAGCATAGGAAAAGACTGTATGCAGGCATTCCTTTATTACCTGTATACATTGAATGCTAGCCAATTTCCTTTGTTCTTTAATGAACTCTTTATTTTTTACAAATTTTATCAGAGAATTACAGCATTTCAAATGGAGAAAATATCATGTACTAAAAAGTACTTTTATCTGGTACAGAAAAATATGCAAGACACCAGTGTCTTTCAACTAAATTGAGCAAGTTAAAAGCAGAAATAGGTACATTTTTACCAATGAGGTTAGAGAACAATGATAAATTCTGTCCATCTTGGATTTTCATAACAGATCAATATTAGAAAGCAGATTGTCTTGGGTTGCAATATATAACCAAAAGCATGTATTTTATTCCCAATCTGTCGAAACCGGTTGAAGAGGTGTTTTTTCTTTTATCTTCAGGGGGAAGGGGCAAGTGCCTTCTGTTAATGGGCCAGCTGTTAAAACCAGTGGAGTAATATTCCTTATCTCTTCCACAACCCATCCTCCCTCCAGGGGATATCTGCTGTTAATAGGCCATTCAGGCTCACCACATGACTGATAACATTACATCATCCCATTGTGAAATGCTCCACCCAGTGGGAGGAGCCAAGAATTCCTACCTAGATAAAAGCTGAAATTCAGCACAGCAGGACAGCCTGTTTTCTACTGGATTCCAGAGGAAGACTGGACTCATCTCACCGACCACTGGACCCTTCTACAGGATCATCTCTACTCCAACAGAACCACATCTGTCACTCCAGGATGATTTATTTGGACTGTTTCCAACACCCTGGCCGACAGGGTGTCAGGTCATGCTCTGACTGTCAGTGTTTTTAGGATTTTTCTTGTTTGTTTGTTTGCTTGTTTTTTTGTGCTACTTCATTAGTACTTTTAACATTCCTAGTAAAGAACTGTTATTCCTATTCCCATATCTTTGCCTGAAAGTGCCCTTAATTGCAAAATTATATTGGAGTGAGGCAGTTTACATTTCTCTATTCCAAGGGAAGCTCCAGCTTTCCCTCTCTAAACCCGTCCTTCTAAACCAAGACTCAGATTTAGATTGATATATGTTGCCAGTCTCAAACCAGGAAAAATATTGTCAATACAGATCAAATGATACTATCTAATTAATTATTCTGAAATGAAAATAGTTTTTTGTTTCAGACTATGATTGGATCCAGTAACAAAAAAATAGACATTAATAAAGAAATAATTTAATCTAGATTTCAAATTTCCCAGTATTTTCTAAGTAAAAACACATTAATCCTTGCATATTACAGTGTATTCATCAATTTATATTTAAAAATAGAATGGAACTCTAAAGAGAAGAAAAGATAATTTGAGATAGTGACTGAAAAAATAGAGTCCTTTTTCTAAGCCATATCTTGTTTTCTGAAAATGAACCACAATCCAAAAATTTTATGTAAGAAAACAAAACCAGAAAATTACATCAGCTAGAAGTCAGCTAAATTTTTTAAGATAGAACAAAAATAATAAGCCATAATGTTCACATTTTCAGAATATGAATATTTGTTTGCTTTCATATGTTCTAAACCCTCCATCAAGGTCACCATTATTTCACAAAGAAACATTCTTCCTTACATGTCAAAAAATATGGCATTGCTATTTTTTCCCCCGTTCCCCTCTTTTCTTCCTCCGCTGGATATAGAAAAATATTCTTGAATAAAATGATGTTTGTTTTTCTAAGTCACTTAACATGTCCTATTTCAGGAATTTGTCTTTAGTGCTAGTCCATTTCAGTGTCAAATAGGTTAAAACACAGCAGTAAAAAATTCAAGTTCATATTTCACATTTCACTCAGCTTCTTTTAGAAGACGTGAAAGATTTATTTGTTCATCTTTAGAATGGCAGGATAATTGTGGGTTGGGTTTTGCCATGTTTTTTTCTTGGGTCTTTATGTTGTTTTTTGCTATTAAAGCTAAGAAAAGTCATGGTTTTTTTTATCTAACTAGATAAATATAATGTAGACTACTTTGTGTTGGCTTCAGATTTTTTTAAAACTTTCATTTTTAATTGTCCTTACTTTAACAGTCTGAGAAAATAATACACATCCTCAAGAGAAGAAGACACTGTAATGAAGTGTTCCCTCCCTCAGCCCTCCTGGCCAGGCCGCTAGCTCATATTCTGGGGGGCTTTGGGCAAGGAAGACTTCAAGATAGGGAAAAGAGACCCAAAAGAGGCTCCCTACCTCAGGATGTTCCAATGCTTTATTCTTGAAGGGTTCCCAGGGGCAAAG